>JAWHQI010000924.1:0-161471 GCA_033032865.1 Dactylorhiza incarnata
ACTACAAATTTTAGAATTTTTTAGAGGTTTTCCTTGCTTAGTAGCATACAACCTCACGACATTTCCATTTTGTGTCTTTTGATGATGATTAGCTACCACGATCCCTTAAATGTATTCCGACGTTCATGCTCAAGGGTTGATTTGATTCAACTCTTTCAACAATCAATTCTATTTCTTCCTCTATATTGTCATCGAGTATCAAATCATCTACCTCAAACTCACTATCATTCAAATCATCATCAGTAAATGATGAATTTTGATCATCAGTAAATGATGAATTTTGATCATCAGATTCCTCGTCCGTGCATTGTGATTCACTGCTACTACCAACACCCACCCCCTGTTTGGAATATTTTTTGTCGACCAACATATTTTCCCCCTCCACATCTCTTGGAAGAGCCATTTGTTAACTCAAATTCAAATTACACCTAAACAATTAAAATTATAGCGTACACAAACTCTAGAAAAATGGAAATCTGAAAAAAAAAACAAAGGGGAATGAAGACAATACCAGAAATTGGACCTTAAATCTGATTGAATGGATCCTGAAGTTTGAAAACCTTACTGGATCGAGGTTTCCTTGGATCGACTGAAATCTACATTGAGAAATACAAACAAAAACGAATGCGAGTCAGCCCGATTCCACCATCGACGAGAATGTATGGGTAAAATACCAGAAATACATATGGAAGAAGGCTCGCCTGCTTAGAAGTCGACGGGCTGCTCGATGATCGACGGGATGGAGGCCGAAGACGGAAAGCTTACACGAAGACGGGATGGAGACCGAAGACGGGCGACGTTCAGGTCCACGGTAAGCTTCCAGATCGACGAGAGGCGTGAAGGTCGACAGGAGACGGTGGGCTTCCAGGTCAGACTGGAGGTGTGCGTAGGAGAGAATTGCGAAAGCTGGGAGATGGAGGGCCTGTTTGGCTAAGCTGCAGCGCTGGGAGAAGCAGTGGTGGGAAACAGTGGTGCAGGAATCTGTGTTTTGCAGTGGTGGAAAAATTCATGAAACTGTTTGGAAAACTGTATTTGCAGTGCTGTGTGAAACAGTGGTGCAGAATTAAATAGTTATGAAAAATAAACAGTAATGGAAATTAAACAGTAATGAAAATTAAACAGTACACATAATTTACAAAGTCCAATTAAAAATAAACAATTTGCTCGATACAAATATTTGCGATAAATATAATTCAACTAGATGACGTTCTCTTTTCTCCAACGCAAGTAAAATCATCTGCAAAAGAGAATTACGCTAGATTAGATAAATTTAATATAAAATAAGTAGTTTATCTGCAAAAGAGAATTACCCGTGAGCATTTTCTAATTGGTCCGCAATGAATTCTCTTAAAGCAGACATCTCAGGTGCACCTGTCCCCTCATGTGTAGTTGGCTCTACGCTCGGAGTTGTGACTCTGTCGGTTCGTCGACGTTGTGCCCTATGTTCGTATGCCTCTGGATGCACGAAGGTCTCATCAAGATCACATGCTCTAAACTCTGGATCAACCCTAGACGAATGTCTTCTTATGTAATTATGGAGGGCCATTGTAGCCACCACAATTATGCATTGCTTTGAAAATGAGTATTGTGGCATCTTTCTAAGGATGCGTCATTTATTTTTCCATACGCCAAAGCTTCGTTCGATAACAGTACGCAGAGATGAGTGCGGTTGATTAAATATTTCCCGGCGACCTTCAATAGGACGGTCACCTCGAGCAAAGTCCGACAAGTGATATCTTGTTTCTGGGAATGGCTTCAGAAGACCCGTTTCTAATGGATATCCAGCATCAACCAGATAATATTCCCTGTATTTAAATGATTAAATATAAGAAATTTTTAAATATAAGTGATAAATAATAAATGGTGCATTTCCCCCATGGATGGGATCCATGAATTTTCTCCCGTAGCAACTATCAAGCTAAACATCTTATCCATTTTGTCTTCAAGCTCGGGTGTTATGCCGGCATATCGAAATTTCTTGGCGGTGGTAACATCTAAAATGAGGAAAAAATTAACACGAATATATATAATTGTATATAAGTTAAATAATCAAAAATTTACACTTCCTAACCTTAATGCGCTCTTCCCACCATTCATCTGATGCATCAATTGTTCTTTTTGTTGGGTTCCAACCCAAACCAGTCTCCCCTCTTTTGAGATCCCGCCAGAGCTTCCACTCATGCTTCAACTGATCTCATTTGTTCTTCAATTGTGCGCGAGTGTAATTAAATGTCGTACGCTCTTTGAAGTTCTTAATCAAATTTAGCCAACCATCTCTGCTGAAATGGGTGTTTGGTTTATTGCCTAATTCAATCTCTTGTATACATAGGTCGCAAAATATGTGTACGTGCGCAGACTCTCATTGTGCCGAAATAACACCATCCTTTGGTTTACCCATCACTCGCCTAAAAAAATGAGTTAGAAGTTTTCTAATTATTTTCAAACATTGCATTTCTACTCAAAACAGGTGAAAGTTTTTGAAACATTGCATTACCAGGTGAAAGTTTTTGAAACATCACATTGCATTATTTTCAAACATTGCATATTTTCAAACATTGCATAGCCTTTGGAGAAGGCAAAAAATCCAAGAACCTCTTCAGATTGCAAAAAATCCAAGACAAGTAAAAAATTCGGAGGAGAAATCTGGCACAAATGATCAGTACAGGCACAAATGTGCTGGATCGGGCACAAATGTTCTTCCATAGTAACAAATATAATTTTTTTACACCCATTCGGAGGAGAAATCTGGCGGAGAAGAGGCCGTTACCTGTCGGAGGAGAGGCGGAGAAGATCGGCGATCTGCGTGCGCGAGGAAGATCGCCGGCGGAGAGAAGTCTGCGTGCGAGAGGAAGATCGTCGGCGGATCTACATCATCATCGGTGCTCTAGGTCGCCGGAGAAGGCCTGCGTGCGAGAGAGATTAGCGGAGGAGAGGTCGATCCGGAGAAGGCCTGCGTGCGAGAGAGATTACCGGAGGGGAGGTCGATCTACAGCATCGTCGGGTCGCCGGAGAAGGCCTGCGTGCGAGAGAGATTACCGGAGGAGAGGTCGATCTGCGTGCGAGATAGATTACCTGGAGGAGAGGTCGATCTGCAAGCGCGAGAAGAACGCCGGCGTTGAGGACGGGAACGCGAGAGGAAGATCACCGGTTGGAGAAGATCGGGAGTCCGCGTGTATCTGGACCCCACGACATATAATACCCACAAAATCTAGAACGTTAATAATTGATACAAGAAAATATGCTAATAAAATCTCAGAGTAATCAGAAAACGGAAGCTAAACACAAGCCCAAAACAAAGGGGCCCAGAATGTCCACAGCTAAAAGAAAACAATACAGAAGTGACACGGCCTTAAGGCCTTACATGGCTTGCAAAAAAGGTACGGACAAAACACAGGGCTACATGAAAAACTCCAAAACAGAGAGGACCCTAACCAGCTCCTCAGCAACCCATGGGCTCCGGCCCACTACACACCACTGCGAGCTCCGCCACCTGAAAGCAAGAACAAACAGGCGGTGCAACGAAGGTCAGCATGGGGCTGACCAACACAACGTAACGACCCCTCCCCCCGGCCATCCTAGCGGACTCCGGGGCGAGTACATCGCTCTCCTGCAAGCACGCACGAAAACCAAAGCATCAAACAAAGGACCAAGGGGCACACACGAGGGGTCCCCATAGCATACCACAGCACACGCGTCGTTGACTCCCAAAGTCACACGACCTAAACCACATAGGCATTCTAGATCGAGTACTTACGACGAGAGGCGTGTGATCGCCTTTCGCACTCAAGCGTAGCGGTAGGTGAGCTACGCTTCGCATCGATCTGACGGAACACGATAGCGAGGTACAAAGTACAAATCTAAGTAACAGAGCGCGACAGAGGAGAAGAAAGTCTCCAACCGTCCGAACGAGCGCGACAGAGGAGAAGGCAGTCTCCAACCGTCCTAACGAGCGCGACAGCGGGAAGAAACGGTCCGCAACTGTCCAAACGAGCGCGACATGGGGGAAACACAGTCCGCCACTGTCCAAAAGAGCGCGACAGAGAGCATAGCACTACTCCCAGTCCTGGAGCGTCGTGACGGGGAAACTCACCCGTTCCGCATAATCATTACGAACGTCATTCTACCGGGCTCACCTAAGCCCGCCTAGGAAGGGGGTATTCACGAACGAAACCCACGAATCCTATGATCTCTACGGCGAATAACACGGGGCATTCCCGTTCGCGTGTTTAAGGCTAACCGCAATGCACAACACAACAACATCACCGATCCGGGCTGAACGCCACGGGTAGGCTTCACACAGCATGCCTAAATCCAGACTCGCGCGTCGGATTACTAATGCAATTTATGCCGGGGCCGGACACAATCGACCCGGAGGGGGTTCGCAATGAACCGAGGGAAACACACACCACGTCCAATTGGAGACGGGTGGCCCTCCTAAGCAAAATAAAAGCAGAAAACTACACCGGGGTCGCAATCCCACGCCCTGGCGAAGTCCCCGCTCTCCACCGCGGAGCGGAGAGGGACTCTACGTGCAGTTCACACAAACATACGCCGGGGTCGCAATCCCACGCCCTGGCGGAGTCCCCATCCTCATCGAAACGGCGTGAGGGGACTCTCATTGAACGATTAGCAAATGCAAGCACAGAAATAGAGAAAAAGACGGTCCTAAGACCGGGGAAAAGGGTCGTTACCCTTGTAGAGCGTCGCGCAGGCATCACAGAGACGGTAGTCGCTGCCCTACTTCGGATCTAGCCTCGACTCGGCTCCACACATGGCTCTCGCAAGAGATCTCCTCTAGATCCTCGGTCAAGCGCCAAAACAGCGAGAGAAAGGGAGGAGAGGAGAGGGTCGACTTCCTCCTTCCTGGAACAGCACGAGCAAGAGAGGGAAAGGGGGATGTCAGCCTCCTCCTGACCGGCGAGAGAGAGGGAGGAGAGGAGGGTGTCGGCCTCCTCCTTCCTGGAGCTGCGCGAGCAAGATAGGGAGATGGGGGCGTCGGCCTCCTCTTGACCGGCGAGAGAGAGGGATGAGAGGAGGGTGTCGGCCTCCTCCTTCCTGGAGCCGCGCGAGCAAGAGAGGTAAAGGGGCGTCGGCCGACCTAGACGAGGGCGGGAGGGAGAAGTATCGGGAGAGAGGGAGGAGATTGCGGCTGACTTGCGTGAAGCACGAAAGAGAGAGGGGAGAAGGATCGGGTTTTATCAAAACCCTAAACGGATGAGGCTAACCGCACCCCATTCGGCTATTCGCACACCGATCAAAATTTATAAAACTAATAGGCGTTACAATTCTCTCCTCCTTAAAGAACTTTTGCCCCGAAATTTGAAGCATAACTAGTTAAACAAAATTCGTCATACCTGAGTAAAAAGGTCGGGGTACTCCTCGCGCATGACCTCTTCCGGCTCCCAAGAGAGCTCCTCACGGCCACAGTTGTCCCAACGGACTCTCACCATCTTGATTGACTTCCTCCGCAACTGTCGAATATCGGAATCGATGATGCAAATCGGCGTCACCCTGGTAGATAGACCACTATCCACCGGCACACTATCGGCTTCCAACACTGACTCGGGCTCCCGCACCGCCTTTCTCAGCACAGAAATGTGGAAGACGTCGTGCAACCCACTCAGCTCTGTCGACAACGCAAGTCGATAAGCTGCCTCGCCGATGCGCTCGGTGATCTCGAATGGCCCTAGGTACCTCGGGCTCAGCTTCTTCAAGCGTCGAATCCTCGACACTCCTTTGAAAGGCTTTATTTTCAAATACACCCAGTCGCCTACTGCGAACTCCACGTTCCGATGTTTGGCGTTGTAATATTTTGCCTGTCGGTCTTGGGCAGTCAACAAACCGTTCTCGAATGGTCCGTATCAACTCATTCGCCTCATCAACCTCTTTGCGCTTCAAAAGCTTGGTATCACCGGTCTCCGCCCATGCTAAAGGAGTGTGACACCTCCTCCCATATAATGCCTCAAACGGGGCCATCTGAATACTCGCCTGATAACTGTTGTTATAGGCGAACTCTACCATGTAAAGGTGATCTTCCCAACGCTGTCCAAAATCCATGACGCACATGCGAAGCATGTCCTCCATCGTCCGATTTGTCCTCTCGGTCTGCCCATCCGTTTGCGGATGGAAGGCTGTGCTAAACTTGAGTTTTGTGCCCAACAACCGATGGACATGTCTCCAATCTCCGGACGTAAACCGCCCATCACGGTCACTAACGATGCTGCGAGGGATGCCATGCAATCGAACAATATTTTCTACATAAAGCTTTGCCAGCTTCTCAACCGAATCGCTCTTCTGATTTGGAATGAAGTGTGCCACCTTAGTTAACCGATCTACGATCACCCAAATCGAATCATTTTTCTGCAACGACTTTGGCAACCCGTGCACAAAGTCCATGGAAATATCATCAAATTTCCATTCCGGAATTGGTAATGATTTCAAAAATCCTCCTGGCCGTTGACACTCGGCCTTCACCAACGCGCATGTTTGGCATTTTGCCACGAAGAGAGCTATATCCTTCTTCATACCCGGCCACCAGAACAGTGTTTTCATGTCTTGGTACATCTTGGTACTCCCCGGATGAATCGAGTACTTGGTGAAATGGGCCTCGTACATTAATTCGTCACGCAGTTTCCCATAGTTTGGAACACAAAGCCTGCCATTCTTCCGTAGTAACCCATCCTCAAAAAGAAACTCAGCGTTCGGCCCCTCAGCGGACTCTGCCATATAACGTTGCATGCTCGGATCAAACTCCAAGGCCTGTCTCACACGATCACCAATGTCATATTGTACCTCCATCCAGCTCAGAACGGCGGTGGAAGACGATCCTCGATCTATACAAAAGATCTCCAAAGCCTCCAACTCACGTATCAACCGCTCATCGTTAGTCAGAATCCAACTTGCCTGCGCCGGTGCCCGACGACTCAGAGCGTCTGCTACCACATTCCCCTTCCCAGGGGTATAAAGTATCTCGAATGTGTAGTCTCCCAAGAACTCCATCCACCTCCTCTGGCGCATATTCAGATCTTTCTGATCCAGTAGGTACTTCAGGCTCTTGTGGTCCGTGAAGATTTCGATTTTCACACCATACAGATAATGTCTCCACAACTTCAGAGCAAACACCACGGCCGCCAATTCTAGATCGTGGACCGGGGTAATTTCTCTCATGCAGCTTCAGCTAACGCGATCCGTAAGCGATAACTTTTCCAAACTGACAAAGAACGCAGCCCAGACCACTACCTGAAGCGTCACTGTACAACTGGTAACCTGCAGTCCCACAAGGCGAACACAGAATCGGGGCGGAAATCAGTCGGTTCTTTAGCTCCTCAAAAGCACGAGCGCACTCTGGCGTCCAGACGAACCTCTGATCCTTCCTAGTCAACGTAGTGAGGGGAAGTGCAATCCGCGAAAAGTTCTCCACAAAGCGCCTGTAATAACCGGCAAGCCCCAAAAAGCTCCGGACCTCTACTAGACTCCTCAGCTCAGGCCACTCTCGGATCGCTGCAACTTTCGCCGGATCTACCGCAATACCCTCTCCACTGACGACGTGCCCCAGAAATGCTACAGACGGTAGCCAGAACTCGCACTTGGAAAATTTTGCATATAACTGATGTCTCCTTAGGACGGTCAAGACTGTACGAAGGTGGCCAACATGCTCTTCCTCGGACTGCGAGTACACTAGAATATCGTCGATGAAGACAATAACAAACAATCTAGGTACTCCCGAAAAGCTCTATTCATCAAGTCCATAAAGACAGACGGCGCATTCGTGAGCCCAAAAGGCATCACCGTGAACTCATAATGCCCGTAACGTGTGCTGAACGCTGTCTTTGGGATGTCAGACTCCTGTATCCTGAGCTGATAATAACCCGACTTCAAATCCAACTTTGAATACACCGTGGATCCTACCAGCTGATCAAACAGATCGTCAATGCGGGGAATCAGATACTTGTTCTTTTTCGCCAACTTGTTCAGCTCCCTGTAATCTATACACAGACGCAAACTACCGTCCTTCTTCTTCACGAAAAGGACCGGTGCACTCCACGGTGACGAGCTCGGACGTATATATCCTTGCTCGAGCAATTCCTGCAATTGTACTTTCAACTCTGCCATCTCTCTTGGCGCCATACGATAGGGCGAGCGTGACACGGGTTTGGCACCCGGCACAAGCTCAATGCAAAAGTCGATTTCCCTCTGGGGCGGGGCCCCAGGAAGCTCATCCGGAAAGACGTCCGCAAATTCCTCCACAACTGGCACGTCACACAGTTTGGGCTTACGCTCTGAAGCCTCTACCAAAGCGAAAAATAGCTCTGCGCCTTTCCGAGTTGCTTTCACTATCTGAAGGGCGGTCATCAAGGTCTTGTTCGCACCTCTTAGACCATTAAAACGAGTTCCGCTTCCGCACCCTCCGCCTAACAAGACTTCTTTTGACTTGCAATCAATACATGCGCTCTGCTTTGTCAGCCAATCCATACCAAAAATGACGTCGAAGTCTGACAGCGGCAGCAACGCGGCTTCTAAATCGAAGTCTTGTTCTCCAATACGAACCTTCACGCGGCTCTTCCTCATCGTACTCATTAAGAACCCATTGGGTAAGAGCACATCCAACTTTTCTTCTGCCCGCATACAAGGAACTCCGACTCGCACCACAAATTGTTCTGATAGAAAGGAGTGGGATGCGCCGGTGTCGAACAACGCTCTCGCAGGGTAATTAAAGACCAATATGAATCCTAGCGGGTATACGATGAGTAAGCGCATACAAGGGTTATAAGCAAAAATCATGACAGTAAACCAAACATAAATATACCTGTCACGACGTCGTTCTGTCGGATGGCCTCCTGCTGGCCTAAGCGAAGACTCTTGGCTGTGTCGGTGGGTACTGGGAAGCAGACGACTCTGCTGCCTTCCCTTTCTCCGCATGGTTGGGCCTTGCCGCCCTCGAAGCATCCACTGCTAAACGGTCAGTCCTCGGGGGGGCCCTGACGACATGAACGTGCAATGTGACCTGCTGCTCCGCAGTTGTAGCAAATGGGACCACGACCCGTAGTAACTTCTGAAGCAGTAGACTGAGCTGGGGTGTAACATTTCTGCTTCTTGTTATACCTCTTGGATTCTGACCTCCCCTGGGACTTCGATGCCTTGGACTCGGTGCTCTTTGACTGGAATCCTCTGCGGCGTTGGACTCTCTCCAAGTCCATCTCTAACGCTCTTGCCTCCTCCACCAGTGCATTGAATCCAAGGGCTTTGGGCCCTGGCAGGTTCAACCTCAGGTTATCACGTAGGTCGTCGAAGAACCTGTGAGTTTTGGTCTTCTCCTTGGCTAGTAACCCACCAGAGTACCGACCCAAGCGGGTGAACTCGTGGAGATATTCATCCACCTTCATATCTCTCTGCAGCAAATGAAAGAACTGGTTCTGCAGCTGTAGGCGAGTCGCCTCAGGAATAAAACGCCCCAGAAAGGACTCAGAGAACTCCTCCATTGATATCTCCGCCAGCTCTCTCCCACGGAAGCTCATCTCTACTTCCTCTTCCCACCATAGCCCCGCCTCCCCATTTAGTAGGAAGGTGGCCAGGGTCACCATCTGCTCCCTAACAGTCTGAGTGGCAGTCAGAGTTCTTCTAATCCTGGACAACCAATCCTCGACCTCGATAGCTGTCTCGTTCCCCGAGAAAGATGGCGGGTTGAAGCTCAAGAAATGCTTCAACGGGTCATCCCGGGCACGTGGATTGCCAGATGACACCGCAGCAGCAACAGGGACAGCAACAGGGACAGCAATATCAACAGGGACAGCAACAGCAGCAGGTACTGTGACGGCAGGAGCCGCAGCAGTAGGAGCAGGTTTAGCAGCAACATCTGGTACCGCAACATTAATGGGTACCGCAGCAGGGACGGGTGTCGGGATTGCTTCAGGAGTGGCAGGAATGGCGGGTGCAGCATTTGGTACCAAACTGCCTTGCCTCGCATCCAAAGCAGCAAGTACTGCTTCCGTGATTAATCTAACTGTCTCCGCAGACGGTGGACTGGTAGTAGTAGACCCAGAAGTACTGCTGTCGGCAGCATTGCGGGAAGGGCCCGCACCACTTCTAGCTGCCTAAATACCGGAGGAGAGGTCGATTTGCAAGCGCGAGAAGAACGCCGGCGTTGAGGACGGGAACGCGAGAGGAAGATCACCGGTTGGAGAAGATCGGGAGTCCGCGTGTAACATCCCTGATCTACAAATAAAATATAACATGGGTTCGGCCGGGACCCCACGACATATAATACCCACAAAATCTAGAACGTTAATAATTGATACAAGAAAATATGCTAATAAAATTTCAGAGTAATCAGAAACGGAAGCTAAACACAAGCCCAAAACAAAGGGGCCCAGAATGTCCACAGCTAAAAGAAAACAATACAGAAGTGACACGGCCTTAAGGCCTTACATGGATTGCAAAAGAGGTACGGACAAAACACAGGGCTACATGAAAAACTCCAAAACAGAGAGGACCCTAACCAGCTCCTCAGCAACCCATGGGCTCCGGCCCACTACACACCACTGCGAGCTCCGCCACCTGAAACCAAGAACAAACAGGCGGTGCAACGAAGGTCAGCATGGGGCTGACCAACACAACGTAACGACCCCTCCCCCCGGCCATCCTAGCGGACTCCGGGGCGAGTACATCGCTCTCCTGCAAGCACGCACGAAAACTAAAGCATCAAACAAAGGACCAAGGGGCACACACGAGGGGTCCCCATAGCATACCACAGCACACGCGTCGTGGACTCCCAAAGTCACACGACCTAAACCACATAGGCATTCTAAACCGAGTACTCACGACGAGAGGCGTGTGATCGCCTTTCACACTCAAGCGTAGCGGTAGGTGAGCTACGCTTCGCATCGATCTGACGGAATGCGATAGCGAGGTACAAAGTACATATCTAAGTAACAGAGCACGACAGAGGAGAAGAAAGTCTCCAACCGTCCGAATGAGCGCGACAGAGGAGAATGCAGTCTCCAACCGTCCTAACGAGCGCGACAGCGGGAAGAAACGGTCCGCAACTGTCCAAACGAGCGCGACATGGGGGAAACACAGTCCGCAACTGTCCAAAAGAGCGCGACAGAGAGCATAGCACTACTCCCAGTCCTGGAGCGTCGTGACGGGGAAATTCACCCGTTCCGCATAATCCTTACGAACGTCATTCTACCGGGCTCACCTAAGCCCGCCTAGGAAGGGGGTATTAACGAACGAAACCCACGAATCCTATGATCTCTACGGCGAATAACACGGGACATTCTCGTTCGCGTGTTTAAGGCTAACCGCAATGCACAACACAACAACATCACCGATCCGGGCTGAACGACACGGGTAGGCTTCACACAGCATGCCTAAATCCAGACTCGCGCGTCGGATTACTAATGCAATTTATGCCGGGGACGGACACAATCGACCCGGAGGGGGTTCGCAATGAACCGAGAGAAACACACACCGCGTCCAATTGGAGACGGGTGGCCCTCCTAAGCAAAATAAAAGCAGAAAACTACACAGGGGTCGCAATCCCACGCCCTGGCGAAGTCCCCGCTCTCCACCGCGGAGCGGGAGAGGGACTCTACGTGCAGTTCACACAAACATACGCCGGGGTCGCAATCCCACGCCCTGGCGGAGTCCCCATCCTCAACCGAAACGACGTGAGGGGACTCTCATTGCACGATTAGCAAATGCAAGCACAGAAATAGAGAAAAAGACGGTCCTATGACCGGGGAAAAGGGTCGTTACCCTTGTAGAGCGTCGTGCAGGCATCACGGAGACGGTAGTCGCTGCCCTACTTCGGATCTAGCCTCGACTCGGCTCCACACACGGCTCTCGCAAGAGATCTCCTCTAGATCCTCGGTCAAGCGCCAAAACAGCGAGAGAAAGGGAGGAGAGGAGAGGGTCGACTTCCTCCTTCCTGGAATAGCACGAGCAAGAGAGGGAAAGGGGGATGTCGGCCTCCTCCTGACCGGCGAGAGAGGGGGAGGAGAGGAGGGTGTCGGCCTCCTCCTTCCTGGAGCCGCGCGAGCAAGATAGGGAGATGGGGGCGTCGGCCTCCTCTTGACCGGCGAGAGAGAGAGGGATGAGAGGAGGGTGTCGGCCTCCTCCTTCCTGGAGCCGCGCGAGCAAGAGAGGTAAAGGGGCGTCGGCCGACCTAGACGAGGGCGGTAGGGAGAAGGATCGGGAGAGAGGGAGGAGATTGCGGCTGACTTGCGTGAAGCACGAAAGAGAGAGGGGAGAAGGATCGGGTTTTATCAAAACCCTAAACGGATGAGGCTAACCGCACCCCCATTCGGCTATTCGCACACCGATCAAAATTTATAAAACTAATAGGCGTTACACCGCGCGCTAGGGCAAATCGCAAAATGAGATTCGCGATTCTCTGCGGCTGTTAAACTGCGGAAGCTGCAACCCACTGCTCGCGTAAAAAGAACCGTTTGGCGCTGATTTCTACGCTGCCGCCGCAGTGTGCCGCTGTTGTGGAGCTTTACCAAACAGAGCCTTCAAAATTGAAGCGGGAGGAGATATGCAGGTGCGAAGGACGAAAATAATAATGAACGTGCAAAGTTGAGAAATTTATATTTTGGGATGCAAAAGTGTCGGAAAAAGCATATACTATATCTATACTTCTATACTTCTATACTTCTATACTATATTAAAAGATAAAATATGACTTTGGTTAAATATTAGTACTTCTCAAATTATCCTTTCAATAAAAAAAATATTACTTTAAAAGAGAGAGAGAGGGAGGGATAGAGAGAAATAGAGGAGAGAGAGAGTGTCGTGGAGAGAGAGAGTGAGGGAGGGAGAGAGAGAAAAAAATTATTTTTAAGTATATACATATTTTTTTTGATAAAATAAATATTGTAATATTGATGTATATTTTTTTACGGTCATTTTGAATACTCATATGTATATGTTGCGGGCAACAGCCCGCAGACGCATCGAGCACGGGCTTCGCCCGTGCGGAGGCGAGCGAAGCCCGCCTGAATGCAGCCGAAGGCCGCCCGACATCATCGCGCCGGGGGTGGAAGAAGCCCGCCGTTGCCGGCCCGGTACTATCGCACTTGGTCGTAGGGGTGGAGCCCCGTGTCGGACACTCGTATAATAATTAGAAAAAGGTTTACATAGTAGAAAATTTTAAGATACGTAGCTTCAATATATCCTGGACTAGGGGCATACCCCTTTATCGCACAAAATCTTCAGTGCATGCATTTTTTGAATCATACTCCGCGACTTTGTTAGCACTCTTTTCCACAAGGGAGATCTGAATATGAGGCACGTCTTTGAGAAGATGGACAATACGGGTTTCAATCTCACCTGAATAGAGACCGCTTAGGATTTTAGTGGAGAGGGATGTATGTCTCGCTAAAGTCACCCTCAAGGATAATGCCCGTCGTCCCGGAGAAATAGACCCTTGCTAGGTCAAGATCAATATGGGCACTTCTAATCTCTGTCATACTCACAGAACGGTTGTTGAGCTTTGATCCTTTTTGCAGCAAGTGGCTGACCATGATTGTCGTGCACGAGGCAGCCCAATCCTTTAGTACAATTTTCATGAACTGCCCCGTCAAAATGTTGTATCTATAGGCGCGCTTAAAAAAGAGGGGGGGGGGGGGGTGAATAAGAGTTTTTTGAAATTTGATCTTTAATTTAGAAGTTAAAATATATTACCAAATATTTAATTAAAAACTTTATTTTAACTTTTCGAGAAGATAACTTGTAGAGAGATGATTAAAATGAGAAGTTGAATCTCTGTTAACTATTGTCGGCGGTAGGTGCTACCGCGCGATGCTAATTCCATGAGATTTAACTTTCATAAAAGTGATACTAAAAATATTTTGAATTGATTGCAGGAAATAGAATCTTAATAATAAAGCAAAGACGAAAATGATTTTTTTTCAAAAGATGAATACAAAACTATGATTCCAATAACGCTTGAAATTGAGGCGTTAAGAAAACCCATTTTTGGTTTTCTATATCGACTCTTCTCCCAAGAACTGGTTGGCTCTAGCCTAACTCTCCATTGAAAAGGTCTCGAGCCGCCTCCTAGATCTAACCTTAGACCTAGTCGCCTACACCCACGATGAATTCCCCCTAAGTCTCGCAAGACCTAATCGCCAAGCGGCGAATTCCCTCTACCGATAAAAAATAATCAAAAGATAAATGCAAGAATAATAAACTCAGAAAATAAAAACTCTCTATGTAGAAGAACTAGACGGAGAGGTTGAAGGCACACCAAAGAAATCTTTGGATTCGATGCGTACGTCCTTCGCGTAGTGTGAGCTGTACGAATCCTCCTTCAAGTTTTTGACCTTCACCGACGAAGTTGGGAGTGCTATGGATTTCGGGGAAGATGTGTAACATCCCCCAAATAGCTAGACCCCTAAGTTGGTTTTGATATGACTAGGTCATGACAAAACCATAGGAAGAGCTCAAGACCATGTGAATTTAGGTGGGAAGGAGAAAACCCAAGTGGTCTGCAAATAGAAATTTTCAGATACCAAGCCTAGGGTTGGACTTTAGGGCCCCGCCTTGATCCTTGACCCCACCATAGCATCCCTAACCCATTAGGAGTCTCCTTGGAACCCTAGGGACCCATTGGGGTCAACCTAAGAGCCCAATTTGACTAAAGTCAACATTAACCCTAAATTGGTAAAACTAACTCAATTAAGGTCAATTGGCCCTCACCATGCCAAATTGACCCTGCCCCTACCCTTGTATGGGTACTAGGATCCTAATGGACCAAAAAGCCCCATCACGGGGCCTCCAATTTGAACAAATTGTCCTAAAACCTTAATTTGGTCAAAGTGCCCTAATAAGGGGCAATTCACACTCACTTTGTCAAATTGACTCCACCTAGGTCTTCCTAACCCTTCAGGGAATCCAATGGAGCCCAAGCCACCATTTGGGGTCAACACAATTGGTTAATTTGACCAAAGTCAAATTTGCCTTAATTTAGGTCAAAATAACCCAGTTTGCCCAAATTGGGCCCAATCCATTTGGGCTAGGCCTAACTAAAGTGGTCCACCATCTGGTGGGCCCGGTAATTACTGAAATTACCTCTTAAAATTCTGTATTTGCTGATTAGGAGAGAGAAAAGTGAAGTTTCCCCCAAATCGGAGAGAGAGAGAAAAGTGTATTCATGGAGAATAAATGTTGTGACCCTTCAATCCCTCCCCAATTGATGTGCATTCATCTCCCCCTTCAGTTACCAACGATTTTCTGGAGTTTTCCATGGCCAAGGGGGCTGATTAAGAGAAAATTAGTGGTAACCGAAATGGGTATTAATGGCCATTAATAGCTTTTAGGAATAAAGCTATCCCAGCCGATTTGAAACCCCCATTTTCCTTCAGTGCTGAGAGAGTAAGAGAATCCCCAACCTTTCAGTGAGGATCGTGCAGAGGAAGACTAGATCGTCATGGAACCAAAAGCTCCAAGTTGGCCATGGACAGCAAGAAATCGGCAAGGAATCAACCCTCCAAACAGGTCTGGTTCTTCATCCCTCTCTCTGTGGATAGATCTCATCATGTTGCTTGCAAGGATTGGGGCCAATTGGTCCCAAATCGGGTAGGCCAAAAGCTACAGTTTCGGAGCTTTAATTCCCGTCTCCAAATCCTTGTTCCGGACACCTCCGGCCGGCCAACCGCCGCTAATCGCTGGACACCACCTCGACGAAGGTGGTGGTGGCATTGGCCGGCCGGGGCGGCGCATAGGTGGCCGGGAAAACAATAAGGAAGGCAGCCCAGGTCGGGGCAATCTCAGCCATCGGCTAGAGGAAGAAGACGACCAGCAGTCGTCGGGTTGCTTCAAGATCTATGCAAGATCTTTTTATTAATTGTTTTAATGTTTACGTTTATATTCATTTCATTCGTCGAATGCAATTACGAGTTCATCGAACAAAATTGTTTCGTCCAACGGATCCTGAGTTCGTCGAACAGAGTTGGAGTTTGTCGAACGGAGAGGAAATTAGCTGAACAGGCTAGAGAGATGTTTTCGTCGAACGGAAATATGGCAATTCGTCGAGCGCAGACTATATTTCGTCAAATGCAGCTTTTAGAAGGTTTCGTCGAACGCAGGTCACAATTCGTCGAGCGCAGTAAACTTTTCGTCGAACGCAGAAACAGTGGTTTAATTAAATGTTTTTATTAATTTCTGTCACACTTTTTGCTGTGGTTTATTTTAATTATTAAAAATACTAGATTACCTCTGACGAAAAAGTGGCCAACACCAAAGTTGTAGCCCTTAGAGTCTACTTTAGTTTAAAAATTGTTTCAGCCCAAAAGGAGTACTGTAGCTCCCTGTAGAGACAAAATGGTGGGACTGGTCCCTAGGGTAGGGCAGTCACTCTTTCCTTCATATCTTTTTATTGGTAGATGCTATGACCTTGATATTTAAAACCTAGGCTAGTTATATAGACCCACAAATCATACAAAAGGATGGGAATTTTAGGAGAACCTTTTTCTAAGGTTTTTGAGATAATTTCATAAATCATATATTAATTAATTAGTGGGTCAAATGACGTCTAATGCCCTCCAAAATTTGGTGGGTGCTCCTTAGGGTTATGTTATGACCTAGGTAAAAACCTCAGCCCAATTGGGACTGTTTTGATTGAGTAATTGGTTAACCCAACTTAGGTCAAATCGGGTCAAAGTTGGGGTATGATGTTTATCTTGGGATTTTGTGGTCAAATCTCCTCACCCTGAGGTGGAACCTTGTCCACTAGTTTAGGATCACCTAAAGTACCCCCATGAGTGGTTTGGGGAGGTGTGGAGGTGGATATGCCCTAGGATCCTAGATTTACTCCTTGGGGTGCATGTAGAGCTTTGTGAAGGACATGTAGTCAAAAGCTATAGAATGGTCATGAAACTTGGTGGATAGGTTCATAGGGTGTAAATAGGCCCTACGTAATTTTATAAGAATGTTAGGAACAATTATTCCCTTTGGATTAGGCCATAATCCCTTTAGAGAAATTTCTTATAAGAGATGATTACAGGATCAAAAGGTCTTGGATGATGATGAAACCTTGGCAGTACCTTTATAATCATGGTTTAGACCTCTGGTAATTTTTGTGTATTTATATAAATTATTTAATCAGTACTTCATTCACAAGACACCTATTTTGTCATAGGCTTAGGAAAAATAGTTGAGGGTCCAATACTCATTGTTAAATTGTACAAATTGGTGATAGGACATTTCAGAACATTAGGAAGCTCTGTGAATTTTTATAGAATTTTTGAAGACTTAAATTAGTAGGCTACTTCACAACTTTTACTATTTGAGGTTTTCTTAAAATATTTATTTTAGTGATAAAATGATTCCCTTAAATCCTAAAACTTAGTCAGTAGCCTTTTCTGATGAATAAAAGAGTTTGGTAATTTTCCCAGAATTTTAGTGTTGAGATTTTTGGTGGTTCCTTCACAAATTCACAAGTTTGGATAGATGACAAATAATAAAAATAGAGGACAATTTCTTGCTTTAAAAATATTATATGTTGTATTTGCTGTTATTTATTCATCATAGATTTATCTTAATATTTGGAGAGCCATATCATAAGAATTCCTTATACTTCATGTTCTTTTTCAAACCTGCCAAATGTTTGGAGAAATTAAAATAAATACTAAATAATTAAGGAAAATATGATTATCTGGATTTAGTCTTATAACATCATGATAGATCCCCAGTATTTATCTTGAGTCAGTTGAATGAATATTTGAAATACCTCTAATTACAAGCTTCATATAGTTTGTTTGATCTGCGTTTAGTAAAACTGTGGAACTTTGGTAACTAATGGCCTACTAAGTGGGAATGACATGTAGTTGGTGTACATGGTCAAGATGAAGAGATTTAGGTCACCAAAAAGGAGTTATATATTAAGAGTGCTTGGTGAGTTAAGGGTAAGGTAGTGCTTGGGATTGACGAAGGATCGTCTTTTCCCTAGCGTGTCATAAAGCACTTAGGTTTAACTCAAGTGAAATGATAAGAGGGGTGTTCTTATGGGTAGATACCAACAACACTAAGTGTCTTGAGAAAGGGAACTTTGGGGTTTCATCCCATTGTGGTTCCTTGTACCGTAGCGAGCCCCTCACAGGGTAATCCTCGGGAAGTCCAAGATTAACCATAAATTATAGGGTTAAGTTGTATACACGATTAACTTAATAATACTCTCACCCACACCCCGTTATCACGGGAATATTAGTCAGTTTGGTCTTACGAGCGGTAGGCTCGGTGGTTGTAGCAGTAGACTAATTAGTCTGGTGAGTTTGTGACTCAGTAAGGTTTGTTGGTACGGACGGGTTGGTCCGGCGAGCCGGTGGCTTAGAAGGTTATGGTCACGGACGAGATAGCCCGGGGAGCTTATGGCTCGGAGATAGATAGTAGAACATGATTACATGTGCACGAAGGTGGTGGGTCTTCGGTATTGGACGATCGTTCACACTGACGTCAATACGTTGACTCGACAAGTGTGGAATTTGCACTTAACCATAAAAGTCTGGTGGTCCAGCCAGTAAGAGTACGCAGATGCTCCGCGGTTTTGCGTTGAGGCGTACGATAGGTCTAGGTTAGGTAGTGTGAATACCAACCTAGAGGTGGGCGAGGCCCAACCCACCGCTTCTGTTTGCCACTACGGGAGTATCGTGGGAGTCTAGCTAGCTCCAAAAAGGGGGAACTAAAGGTCTGTGCGCACAGAGTTGAAGTGTGTGAGTTGCACTTGTATGAACATAGCATAAACAGCATACCTTGCATGTCATAGCATAAACATTGCATTTCAACCCCTACCCCTATCGTATAAATTGGAATGAGACTTTTTATACGATAGACCTTGCTAAACGACCCCTTGGTCTATAGGTTTGTATGGGCATTCCTATAAATCAATGGTTACTTTTATATCCTTTTACTTGCTTTCATATATACTGCTTTACTATGCTTTACTTACTGCTTCATTTGTTTAGATACACATGTGTAGTTGTAGTTATTCCTGTAGGCTAGATCCGTCGTCACCTGCTTATGTTTTTACCCCTTGTTTTCCTCCGCTTCATCCCTCCCGCATGGTGCCTAGGAGCCATTGGGAGTGGGGTGAGGAACATAAGGCTTAGTCTTTTTGACTAACGGTCGGTGGACCATATCATTTTAGGGGATCGAGGAGACGCAGCAATACCAGAGGCCGATGCAGATGGAGGCAGGCCAGTGCAGTACAGGAGCACAGGATTCAGGATTAGTGAGTGATTAGGAGTTAGCTTCCGCGAGTGATCTTGTAGTGAGGATATGATGTACAGGGCATGAGCCCTTTATTATTGTAACCCTTGTTATCTTTTTATTCAGTTATATTATGTGGACATTTTTTATATTTTTCATGTTGATTCTGTGGACTTATCTTCTTTAATGCACTTTTCTTTGTGATTGATTTGGCCGGCAGGATCGGCATTTTGTAGTGGCGACCTTCCCGAGTGAAGGTGTCACCGCAAAGCGGCGGTTCTGGGCCTAAGACCCGGTGTTTGGAAAAAAGGGGTCTTACAAGAGGGCTCTCACGAAAGGTTGGATTTGTACGTTGCTCAAGTTCGCGTCGTTGAAAGCAGGGGATCCTCTTTTTAAATAGCCTCTAAATGCTACCGCTGGCGGTAGAGCTACCACCTTTTGGTACCTTGTATGATAAGCAGGAGGCACACAGATTGTTGTAGAAATGATAAACGCGCTGCTCCAATTTAGCATCCAATCTTACCGTGTCGCGGTAATGGCTAGTGTGTCGTGTTAACCTTATATGTGCTGCACCGTTGGATCTCCTTCTCCATTTTCTCCTCAATCAACTATGGATTTGCGAGCATTCCATAAGTTACTGTCGGACAATACGGTTGTCGCGCCGCGATAAGTACTTGTTAAGTATGGCCTTCTCCCCGCCATTCTGTGCATTCAAAACACTTGTCAGCTGTCCCCAGTTTTTAGGGCTACCGCCAGCGGTAGATGTTATCGCCGAGCTCTAGCTCTCTTCTCAGAGCATCAATTTCATTTTTCATCGTACACATAGGGGTAATATTCCTGCAGTTCCTGCACACTATATACACACGGCTAATATGATCAAGTACACAATGTGATTTGTTATTTTCAAACCAAGAGATGCGGAACGTGTGTTCCAATAAACTCCCCTTTTGATAATTATAAATCCTCTAGGAGGAAATCAAGTTTAATTAGAGTGATGTTTATAATAAATGATAATCGTGATAAACGTGCATACTACCTCTAAATGGATGCTCCCCTTACATAGATGCTTTCTATGATTTTTTTTATTATACCTCCTAAATGGTAGATTTCTTCAAATTTATTCTCCCTCTTTTGGTATTATCAAAAGAGGGTGGGGTTGAGTTATAAGTTTATAAATACCACTTATTTAGTAAGTAAAGAATCAAGATCGAGCGCAAGTAGTGACACAGCGAAAATTATATATTAAGCATTCTCAGTTGTTAGGGCTCTGATACCAATTGAAAGTGAGGTTATATCTTAGATTTTCTCTAGAGGCGGGGGGGGGGGGGGGGGGGGTGAATAGAGTATTAAAACTTTTTCACTTAATTTTATAGCGGAATTAAAATAGTGATACTTATATGTGTATTGCAGAGTGAGTTATAAAACAAAATAAATAAAGCACACAGCACATCACAGAAAATAATCACAACACAGAGGACACAAGGATTTTTACAGTAGTTCCCCAATAAACCTAGGTACGTCTACTCTTCTACCACACTTGGTAGGATTCCACTAGGTTTTTGATCAGGTGCCCTATCACCAAGGGGTTTTTGATCAGGTGTCCACACACCAAGTGAGCTTTTGATCAGGTGCTCTAACTAAACCACAGGTTTTTGTTCAGGTGCCCTGTCACCAATGGGTTAACTTTTGAAGGGAGTTAGAACCCTGTACAAGATGGGATAAATAGGGTTAGATGTTCTTCTCTGTCAATATTCTGAGAGAAGACTCTAGTGGAATGTTGTTGTAAAGCTCCCCCCGTCTGATTGAAATTGTTTGACAGTAGATGGCTGGAGCTTTCTCTTGAATGTACTGATCTTCCTGTAGCTGATGAATCTGAGAGAATAAGTTCCTCAGATTATTGTTGCTCTTTGAAGATCTGATCTTGCAGCAGAAAATACTGAGAGAAGGTGTTGATGTTCTTAGTGAATGAAATTGCTGCTTGAGGAAGATGAAGACTGAAAAGCTTTTTGTGTATGTTTCTTTCTTCTTCCTCTCGACTGTATATCCTTCTTCTTCATTTTCTCAGTATTGTCTTGGTAGGGGAAGCGCTCTAAGATCTTCCGGGTGCGTGGTGGGACCTCCTCGCTGAGCCCTTGGTCTTGTTCCTAGTTCCCTCAGCTTTTAGTCTAGCGTTCTCCCTTGAGAGAAGTAAGTGTGAGGTCACCCCCTTTTGGGGGCCCGGGCTCCACAAGAGACCAAGTATTGGTTTCAACAGTAGGCAAGGTCTTACTATGTAAAATCTCCGCTCATGATGTCATTCCCAAACAACAGATACAGATAATGGGTGTGTTGGTTCTGAACAAACGAATTCACCAGGGGAGATGCCTCCTGAAGTTAATTGGTCACAAGTATGCTCATAAATAAAATGCATACATGCGAATTATGAGTCAAGTACTGTATCACAATTACCCAGCAGTGTGCAAATCCAAAGGTGTGCTTATTCCTCCGGGAAAAAGAATAAATATATGGATTTTATCAAAATGGACTCGACAAATTTTGAAGCCCGGTCAAATTCCACCATCTCCTCCATCATCTCTAGCTGCTGAAGAACAAGGAGCATCCATACCCGATACGCCTGCTGATGTTCAAACAGATTAGGCTCCTTATCAACAACCATTGTCAGACATTCCTATCCAACCAACTTCAACAGTAACTCTTCTTGATTCTAGAGAACAAACTTCTCCTCCACCTTCTTCCCCCCATGCGGCCCCATTCATTGATATTGAACATGCAATATCTACAGCAGTGGATCTGGCCACTGGTACATTCTTTGAGCTGCTATAGATCCATTCCAGGTAATTTCTAAGAAAATATTCTCAGATGGAAACTAAAATGCACGAAACAAAAGAGTCAATATAGGCAATCAACACACCGATATCTTCTTCCAAAATAACCAGATCGTTCTTAACCTCACTAGGCAGAAAGGTTCTGAAGGGGGAGATTATTTAAGAGGAGGAAGTGCTTGCCCTAGATATTTCAGTTCCTGCACCAGAAGTGTCTGCACAGATCAAGGGGGAGTTTCCTGCACAAACTCAAGAGGAGCCTCTCACAGTTGATGAAGGAATTCTAAAGGAAATTACTATAATTGCTCATGGAGCTGTCCTCACTATTGAAGATGCTGCATCAACTCAGGGGTAGCTTCAAAAAGATTCTGACAAGATTGCTGAGGAGGAGGAGGAGCCACTCAAATTTCGACAAAGAAATGTGCCAACACATTTCTTTTCTAGAAAAAGAAAAGCTTCTCTCAAATACAAAGATCAGTCACAATCAGGTGAGAAGAAATTGTAAAACTACACTTATATTCTTCATTGCATAGAAACAATTATGGTGGATAATCATTTCCTTTATTCAGAAGTTTCTCAATTTCATCTCAGAAGATTCTCAGTTTATGTTGCTGTCTTTTAACATATGCTTTTATGTACATTCTTTTATTTTCCAATATATTGAAATCACTTAAGAGTCTGTAAAATTTGTTGAGAGGGGGATATTGTTGGGAAAAACTTCCTCTTGATTTACCTTACAAATTCTATAAAAGTGATTTCAGTCTTTAGGATTTATTGCCCATGTTGTATATTGAGGGTAATATGGTCTTTAGATGTCCAAGGATGACATATTCACCTTAGAGTGTCAAAGCCTAGTCAAAAGGAGATGAAAAACCAGTTTATTAAAATCTGCGTCGAAAAGAAGTCGACGTAGCTTCGATTGAAAGTTGAAGTAACTTTGAATCGAAGTAAAGATAACTCAGACTGGCTGTCGGCGCTTCATTGGAAGTCGACGCAACATTGAATGGTATTCGACGCAGAAGTCAGAACTTGAAGTCTACGTTCATTATCTCAACGGATACGTCGATAATGAATCGAGGCAACATCGATAACAAAGTTCAATTCAAAGCTGAGGTTTTCTGAAGCAGATTTCATAGCTGCTTTTAGTAGAATTCAAAGGTGATACGATATGAAGTCAGAAGTTATTCGACGCAATGTCGAATACAATTAAAGAATTGGAAACTTCCTGGAATGGATTCTGATGATTATTCATAAGGTATATATGGAAGATATTTGAAATATAACAGGTCGCACATGTACAAGAAAAGAAAGAATCATTCCAAAGATTCAAGGGTGATGAAATTGGAATTTATATAAAAGGTTATTGATGGGCTGTCAACATAGATAGAAAGAGAGCAATAATTCTCTTTGGACATTTCAACTGGAGAAGGATCAGAAAGGGAAAGTCATTCAATCCCAATTCAATTGAATCGACAGAAGAATATATACATACAGAATTCTAAAAGGGATGATTCTCTTCTGCTTCTTCTTTTCTATTCTCCCTCTCTTTCTCTCAGTTTACTTGACAGAATTCTGGACTGCAGATTTCTTCTCTCAATCTGCATAGATTCATCTTCTTCCTTTCTTTGAAAGAAGATAATCAAGAACAAGATCATCTAAACTACATCAGTGAAGAAGAACAATCCTTGACCTTCTGCCTATCAAGGATTCATCAGATCTGAAGATTCATCATCCACTATAGTGCTCAAAGATCCTCAGTATTTTAGAGAGAGGATCTTGATCAAAAGAATTCTCTAAATAATTCTTCTGATCTCTTATTCTGATTTCTTACACTGATCTCTAATTCTTTTTCAGAAGTGGTTATAAGAGTCCCCTTATTAAAAGACTTAGTGGTTCTAAGAGTCTCCTTATCAAAAGACTCAGTGGTTCTAGAGTCTCCTTATCAAAAGACTCATCACTGTGATAGTGGATTCCTACCAAGGGGGTAGAAGAGTGGATGTACCCATAATTTTGGGGAACCACTATAGCTTTTGTATCTTCTGTGTTAATGAATTTTCTATGTTTGTCTCTTGATTATTTCTATTATTCTGGGTTTATATTAATTCTGGTTGGAATCTTGGATGCCTAGTAATTAGGATTAATTATTTGTGCACTTCTAAGTAAAAGATTTTTAAATGTCTATTCACCCCCCCTCTAGAGAATTCTCAGGGGAGTTACTGTGCCCTTTCTAGACCTCTCTGCTCAGATAAGGCAGACAAAGTCAGACATTGCTCATATAAATAATCAAATTACTGGTTGGTTTATAAAGGTAGGAACAGTAGTAGATTACAACATGAAAGCTTTGCAATCTCTGGGCACCAGAATGGATTCTACTATGGAATCACAACAGAGATCAGAAGAAAACCTAGAGAGTGCAGTGGACTTTCTCAACAAAAGGTTGACTGATAGTCAAACAATTATGATGGGCCAATTTCTGAACACTCAGACACTGGCCAATAATACTTTGACCAAGAAGATAGATGAATCCTCCCAGAACCTACACAAATATATTTATTTGAAGAAGTCAGAAAGGGGGAGAAGGTTGGGGCTCACAAATCAATCTGGGTAGTCAATGAACTTCATCACTCCCTGGGACTCAATCTCATAGTGACTGAACCTCCAACCAGTGACATTCATGTGCACTCATCTGAAGGCATTCATGCAGCAACTGAAACTAGTCAACAGAAAAAGAGAAGTTTATCAGGAAAAGAGAAAGAAGATGAAAAGAAAAAGAACTTTTAAAGTTAGATGTGCAAAAGGGGGGAAATGTATTTCTGATGATCCATTTTCAAACACTTAGAACTCTTATATATATGATATATTGGATGTTGTCTCAAATCTCTGTGCAAAAACCATAATTGTTGTAGGTGTAGTTTATCGTTGAATGAGGTTCTGGCTTCTTCAATTAGGGGGAGATTGTTGGGAACTTTACCTTCAATGTTTGTGATTTCATGAATATCAAGTCGATTCATTTACAAGAACTCAAATATCATCTTAAAGAAGACTGAAGATAAATCAAGACAAATCGTGTTGAAGATTTGACCAGAAGATTGAAGAAAGAAAATATTTTCTTGGATGTGGGCTATATATAGTTTGAAGGAGTTATATGAAGGAAGAAATTGACTAAGTCAATTATCGTCTTGGACACTCGAAATGTCGTCGAGGAACCAAGATGGCATTTCATGAATAACAAGATGATTCATTTAGAAGAGCTTAAATATCATCCTAAGGACTGTGAAGATAAATATCAAGTAAAATTGTGTAGAAGAGTCGGCTGTAAGGCAGAAGAAATGAAATATTGTCTTGAAGAAAGATCAAGTCGATTCATGAAGAAGAATCGGTAGAAGGCAGAAGGAATGAATTATCATCTTGATGAAGAGATAGCAAAATTATTCGTGCAGATAAATCGTCTAGAAGAATAAAGCGTGGAATATCGTCTTGTAGACTCAGTCACCAAGACGATTCATATAGATGATTCGACCAGAAGAGTACTCTATGGAAAATCGTCTTAAAGATTATCAAGGCTTCTAGACGAATCGTGCAGAAGAATTGAAGTAAAGCATTACAGTGTAGAATCATCCAGAAGAAGTAAAATCGACTAGACATCTATTCAATTGGCTGAAAGGCGTGAATTCAAATTAATGCATGATTTTGGCGTCACGTCAGTTATTTCCGCCGCAGATTGAGCCAATGAATCTTGCTTGCTAAGGAAAGAGATCTCTGACATAATGTGAGTACTAGAATCGACCGTTAGACCTTTGTGTCTTATATAAGGGAATGCGATGTTGATGCAAACCCTAATTGTGAAATCGTAATCGACTAAAAGAAAAGCTTTTCCGTCGCCCAAAGCTCAGTTCCATTAAAAATCTTAAGGAAGGAGTAGAGAAGCTCAAAGAAAATCTTTAATCTTCTCCAAGAAGAAAGGTTGATCACAGTTGCTGATTCAGATCAAGGATTGTTCAGCCAAAATAAGAATCTTCATCTGTGTAGAAGGAATCTCAATGCTTCATCTTCAACATCTGCAAGAAGATTTTAGACGAAGCCAATCTTCATCAAGGCTTCAAGAAGACTACAAAGCTTTCAAGCATATTCACTTTGAGTCTATAGAAAGTTTTGTAATAATACTTATTAAATAGTAGGATCTCCTTGAGATCTGAGCTATAGGATTCCCGCATGGATTTGAGTTGTATGGATCTATCTAGTTTGAGCGTAGGAGATGTTGTCTCTGAGATAGGAAGCCAGGAGTGCTTCTGAGTTGTAGGATCTTGCAGGATCTAAGGTAGGAGACTTGGTCTCTAAGGTAGGAAGTTGGATAGGACTTTTGAGTTGTAGGTTCTTACGGCACCTGAGGTAGGAGACGCTGTCTCTGAGTTGTAAAATCTGTGGATCTGAGTTTTCATGGAGATTGCCGAGTCTAGCACACTGCTAGATAGGTGAAGGGGAATAGTGGAGTACCTAGTGACACATTGTCTTGGAGAACCACTATAAATTGTTGTGTTTGTGCTATGTTTGATATATGGCTGTTACATGTACATTTACTATTTCGTAAAGTTCTAAAATAGACGATATCAACTATTCACCCCAACCCCCCTTCTAGGTGAAGACACCCCTGGACTAACAAGTTATGGCTATTTTAAATTTTGGTGTCATTTGGAGCTAAATCTCACATGTCCATTGCGACCTGTTGTTCATTGACTACTAAACAAACTAAAATGGGTAAACCTTGTTTGACATTGGATGTAGTGCTCCGAGCATGTTGTGAAAAGATATTGTGGGCAAAAATTGGACAATCGAATCAAAATTTATGGTTGTTTGAAGTTTGGGTGTCATATGGAGCTAAATCCTACATTTCCACTGCGCCACTCTATCCATCGACCTCTAAAAGAACTCAAACGGGTAAACCCGATTCACCATTGTACGTAGGGTTCCGAGCTTATTCCGAAAAGGTGTTGTGGGTAAAAATCAGATAATTAGAACAAAAACTATGGTTGTTCGAAGTTTGAGTGTCATTTGGAGTTAAATCTCACATTTCCACTGCGACCCTCTATTCATCCACCACTAAACAAATTTGAACCAGTAAACCCTATTCGATATTAGATGTAGGGCTCCGAGCTTGTTCTTAAAAAGTGTTGTGGGTAAAGTCGGAAAACTAGATCAAAAATTATGGCTGTTTGAAGTTTGGGTTTCATTTAGATCTAAATCCCACATTTGCACTAGGACCCACTCATCATTGACCACTAAACAAAATCAAACAGGTTAACCTATTCTCCATTGGATGTATTGCACTGTGCTTATTCAGAAAAGGCGTTGTGGGCAAAAATCGGATAAACTGATCAAAAGTTATGGCTATTTGAAGTTTGTGTGTCATTTGGAGCTAAATCTCGCATTTACACTGCGACCCTCTGTCTATCAACCACTAAACAAACTCAAACGGGTAATCCCGATTCTCCAATGGATGGAGGGCTCCTAGCCCATTCCGAAAAGGTGTTGTGGGAAAAAATCGAAGAACCAGATCAAAAGTTATGGTTGTTTAAAGTTTGGGTGTCATTTGAAGATAAATCCCGCATTTCAATTACAAACCCCTGTCCATCGACCACTAAACTAACTCAAATGGGTAAACACTATTTTCCATTGGATGCAGGGCTCCGAGCTCATTTCGAAAAGGTGTTATGGGAAAAAATCTGACATTCAGATCAAAAGTTATGGTTGTTTGAAGTGTGGGTGTCATTTGGTGTTAAATCTAGAATTTATACTGCATCCAGCTGTTCATCGACCACTAAAAGAACTTGAACGGGTACCGATTGGCCATTGGATGGAGGGCTCCGAGCTTGTTCTGAAAAGGTGTTGTGTGCAAACATCGGAGAACTGGAATCTCGCATTTATACTACAACCTGCTGTTCATTGACCACTAAATGAACTCGAACGAGTAAACCCTGATTGCCATTAGATGTAGTGCTCTGAGCATGTTCAGAAGAGTTATTGTGGGAAAAAATTAGATGACCAGATCAAAGGTTATGGCTGTTTGAAGTTTGGGTATCATTTGGAGCTAAATCCCCCATTTCCATTGTGCCTCTCTGTCCATCAACCACTAAACAAACTCAAATGGGTAAACCCAATTCGCAATTTGATGTAGGGCTTCTAGCTTATTTTAAAAAGGTGTTGTGGGAAAAAAATCGGACAATCAGATTAAAAGTTATGGCTGTTTGATGTTTGATTGTCAATTGAAGCTAAATCTCGCCTTTCCACAATGACCCACTGTTCATCGACCACTAAACAAAATTGAATGGGAAACGCTATCCACCATTGGATGGAGGGCTCCGAGCTTGTTCTGAAAAGGTGTTATGGGAAAAAATCAGACAAATGGATCAAAAGTTATGTCTGTTTGAAGTTTGTGTGTCATTTGAAGCTAAATCCCACATTTCCACTGCGACCCACTATTCATCGACCACTAAACAAACTTGAACAGGTTAACACAGTTCTTCATTGGATGTAGGGATCAGTGCTCATTCCATAAAGGTCTTGTGGGCAAAAATTGGGCAGCCGGATCAAAAGTTATGGCTGTTTGAAGTTTGTGTGTCATTTGGAGCTAAAAATAACATTTTCACTGCGACCTGCTATTCATCGACCACTAAACAAACTCGAATGGATAAACTCAGTTCTCCATTGGATGTAGGGATCTGAGATCATTCCGAAAAGGTGTTGTGGGCAAAAATCAGATAATCAGATCAAAATTTATGGTTGTTTGTAGTTATGGCTCTTTGAAGTTTGGGTGTCATTGGGAGCTAAATCTCGCATTTCCACTGCGACCCACTATTCATCAACCACTAAACAAAGTCAAACAGATAAAAACTATTCTTCATTGGACGTAGGGCTCCGAGCTTGTTCCGAAAAGGTGTTGTGGGCAAAAATCGGACAACCTGATCAAAAGTTGGATGCTTGAAATTTGGGTGTCATTTGGAGCTAAATCCCACATTTCCAATGCGACCCGCTATTCTTCGACCACTAAACAAACTCGAATGGGT
The DNA here is from genome assembly GCA_033032865.1 of Dactylorhiza incarnata. Taxonomy (NCBI): domain Eukaryota; kingdom Viridiplantae; phylum Streptophyta; class Magnoliopsida; order Asparagales; family Orchidaceae; genus Dactylorhiza; species Dactylorhiza incarnata. Next base: position 29,093 of record JAWHQI010000924.1, read on the forward strand.
AAACTCGGTTCCCCATTGTGTTGGAAACCTTAACTATAATGTTCCTGATTTGAAGAAGTCCTCAAGTCAAGGGTAAGTACACTTTGTATTTGATGCATATGTTTAGAATGTTGGTTTTCATGTATTAGATAGTGCAAGCCTAACATAGGGCTAGATTTAGTGTCATCAAACCTAGTTTTGCCAATGTAATCCCTCGTTGTGCAAAATACCATATTAACATATGATCTAGACTAACATAAAAAATGAAGGTCTAGCAAGTGGGTTAAAGCAAAGAATATGAATTGAGAATGATCGGAAATTGACTAAGTCATATCGTCTTGGAGAGTCCAAATATCATCTTGTAGAAGAATTGATATCAGCTTGAAGACCTTAAGCTTCAAGACAATATCATCTTGCAGACTCTCAACAGAAATCAAATATCATCATGATAATAAGAAGCAGCTCAAGCTCCAAATATGTTCTTGGTAATACACTATCCAAGATGATATCATCTTGTAGACTCTCAGCTGAAGTCGAATATCGTCTTGATTAAAAGAAGTATCTCAACCTCTAAATATCATCTTTGTAATTTGTAACGTACTGATTCGCGCTAGGCCCCTTGAGCACGGAGTGCACTGACGGCCAGGCTGCGCTTGAGCGAGGAAAATGCCAGCGCAAAAAGAGGTTTGGCGAAGCCGGCAAGTCGAGTGGACTCGACGATCCGTCGAGTGGGACTCGACGACCCGTCGAGTGGGACTCGACGACCCGTCGAGTGGGACTCGACGACCCGTCGAGTGGGACTCGACGACCCGTCGAGTGGGACTCGACGACCCGTCGAGTGGGACTCGACGACCCGTCGAGTGGGACTCGACGACCCGTCGAGTGGGACTCGACGACCCGTCGAGTGGGACTCGACGACCCGTCGAGTGGGACTCGACGACCCGTCGAGTGGGACTCGACGCTTCGTCGAGTGGGACTCGACGCTTCGTCGAGTGGGACTCGACGCTTCTTCGATTGGGACTCGACGCTTCTTCGAGTGGGACTCGACGCTTCTTCGAGTGGGACTCGACGCTTCTTCGAGTGGGACTCGACGCTTCTTCGAGTGGGACTCGACGCTTCTTCGAGTGGGACTCGACGCTTCTTCGAGTGGGACTCGACGAATTCGTCAAGACCCCTCAACGAATTCGTCGAGTATCAGTCCTGTACAGAACTTTTCCGATTGTTTCGCTTTGTCGAGATTTGTGCCGTCCAGATAAGAGTCTTTTGAGTTGTTTAAAGGTTATTTTATGTCTTATAATAAAGGTGGTCCTATATGATAGCGACACGTGGCGGTGTTGTCCAATCCAGAGCTTGGGAAGAGCATTAATTTAATCAAATCTCCTTTATTGGCCTTGGATAAGAAATCATCCGTGAGAAATACTCTACATTTTCAGAACTTCTTCTTCTTCTTCCACTTCCTAACACCTCAAGAAACTAACCAGCCATCCCCCTTTCTCCTTGGAAGAAATAAGCTGAGGATTTGGAGCTTGACCGACTGCCACCATGCCGCCGAGAAGACAAACGAGATCCATGGTCGAAAATCAGGTGACTTCCGCCCCCTCTCCCTTGGTGCCAGATCCTTAGATATAATTTAGGAGAGACGTTGGCTCAAAAGAGCTTGACTTTGGTGAGTTTAATGGAGTTTTATAGGAAGAGACCCCGCTAGGACTTCCGTCATAGTGCGTCGTTCGCCAAGATAATGTCTTCGATCTACTCCTCTATTCAAAATGAAGTTGTAGGAGTTGATTTCGTGAAGGATGGTGGTCTAATGAGGGAGTATTGGAGGAGAGAAGGTGAGATTTTATATGTGTGTGCTGGAGGAAGAAGATGGACAAATGCTATTTTAGGCATGATCCGGCCAGAAATATGTATTCTGCACGCGATGGACTTCAGACCTAATTTTAGGCATGATCCGGCCATATTCAGGTCTTGCGCTTGACATGAAAGTAGTAGCCCTCGGAAATACCTTTCCAACGAGTGATTGTGCATTTTCAGGGGAGCTTTGTAGCTCCGGCAAAGTGAAATAAAAAATGGCTGGGCAGAAAATGATTCGGTTCACGTACAGGACAACTTGATGTCCAGATTTATTCTGCTGGGTTCAAACCCAATTTTAGATAGGTTAGGCTTAGATCTGGACCTTGGGCTCAACACAAAAGTTGTGCCCCTTGGCGATACCTTTTCAGAATGGGGTGGTACATAATTTTTGGTGGTTTGTAGCCCCGGGAAATTCTGTTTCCGTAAGCTGTGTCCAAAATTTACAAATTTTGATGTTTTTGGATTTCTCTTAATTTAATCATCAGACACTTATGAAAATGGGAAGACTTAAACTTAATATTGTCATCCACGCCCATGTTAAATTTTATTAGATTTGGATATTTATTTGTTGAAAATGATCTTGTTGCATTAATTGTCAATTGAAACTGTTGGGGCTGAAATTGGTGGAAAGGTTCAAATTATAAATCGGCATGTGTTATGATGGAAATATCTATTGGATAGTCCAAGGAATACACTTGAATAATCGTATGATGTTGACGCTCTCATCGTGATAATTGGATACACAAGTAGTCCATAGGATCGTATGGGTGAAAAACCCTTGATACGTATAACCACTGCTTAGTGTTATGATAACCCCTTTCAGATAGTAGTAAGGCCTCAGCCTAATAGTTATGATGTGATGACATCCTAAGGTATTGAAGAAAGGGACTCGGTGGAAGCTCTTGCATGCTTATAAGCACGGGTATGTTGGAAAATGAAAGGGGCTCCGTTGGAGCCCTTGGGTACTTGGGTTATACGGCAAGTGAGGGTGTTGGCACTCGATGGTTATGATTATGTGTTGAGGATTGCATGTGGCAGATCTACAGACTCGCCAGTCATCACACATACGGGATTTGACAGATAGATCTTGGCCGGTTGGGATGGGCTCTTTGGTGTTTACTTCCTAAAGACCCCTTCCGTGCCATTGACCAGTTGGGCTGGGATCTTGGTGCTTACTTCCCAAGACCCCTTCCATGTCCAGTACACAGGTTCTCGACTGTTGTGCTCTTAGCATCGAGGTGTACATAAGGCCTAGGTTTGGTAGTGTGCATACCCACCTAGTAGTGTAGAGCCCAATCAACTGTCACTTTCTGGCCACGACGGGTGATGCCTGCGAGGTTAGCTACCCTCAAAAAGTGGCAAGTAAAAGTCTATGTTGACATAGCAAATCAGAGTGTGTGCGTAAATCATGGGTGGGTCATCATGCATGCATTCATTGCATTGCACCGCATAAAGATCCTCATCATATAAACTTGTATGGGCACCTTTATATGATGAGTTACTTGTTATTGCAAAAGACCCTTAACTTATAAGCTTGTATGAGCTTCCTTATAAGTTAAGTTCAATTCAGTTCTTTATATACTTTGCTCTATTATACTTGGTTGCTTACTATACTGCTAGAGTAGATGTACTCTTATACTCTTGACTCTCTGATGTGATTATTATGTCCTTGCCACTTGCTATATTGTATATTACTAATTATATTGCAGCGTTCTCCATCTTTCCTTCCATCTGGTGCCTAAGAGTCGCCGGGGGAGAGGATGTGAAGCCACTTAGTCTTTATGACTAACGGTTGCTACATCATTATTTTTAGGAGAACACCCAGCGACAGGTGGAACAACAGCATATGAGGTAGGAGGACAGCCAGGCCAGGGCGACAGAACCTGAGACTACGATACCTTCGCTACCATCAGTGATAGATGTGAGCTAGTGTTTTGAAATGTAGCCTTAGGGAAAATTTTGTACTAAGATATTTTGCAGGATCTTTTGTAGCTACCTGTCCTTTTGTACATGTTTGGACACTTTTACTTAATTGTGAATTATGACTTATGTGGTTTTCTTTTATTGATGGGTTGACATGATGATGTTGGTTTTAGCCGACAGGATAGGCGTCTTGTGGTATAGGTTAGCCCGTGTGCTTACGCTACCATAAGGCAGTTGTTCTGGGCATAGGACTCCCCTTGACCATGTTTTATGTTACGGGAGGGGGGGGGGGGGTGGTCTTACAAATGGTATCAACTTACAATGATCCTGAGAAAAAGAAGTGCATTACCTCCTGGTGCCACCCCGCGTAACTCTTCATTTTGAGGACAAACTAAATGAGCAGAAGCGGTGGTGTGCCCAGGTGTGATTCACATTAAGTGTGCCCATTACCTTCCTTCAAGTAGCCAACCTAACCCAAAATTCTAACTTACGTGTAGATTCTGGTACGTTCGGAGCCAGCAGCCGGCACCCCCGTACCTCCAGAACCATCTTCTTTCTAGCAGTCTGAGCTGGGACAGACCTTGACAGCAATCTTGGATGCCTTCTGGTATCAACAGATCCCGGTGCAGCAACAGGCCCCAGGCTCGAACTGGTTAAGCACATTCCGAGCTCTCTCTCCTCCCACCTATCATGGGAAGGAGTCAGCTGTCCACACGGAGGAGTGGCTAGATACTGCGGAAGCTGCAGCCCACTGCTCGCGTAAAAAGAACCGTTTGGCGTTGATTTCTACGCTGCCGCCGCAGTGTGCCGCTGATGTGGAGCTTTACCAAACAGAGCCTTCAAAATTGAAGCGGGAGGAGATATGCAGGTGCGAAGGACGAAAATAATAATGAACGTGCAAAGTTGAGAAATTTATATTTTTGGATGCAAAAGTGTCAGAAAAAGCATATACTATATCTATGATTATATACTTCTATACTATATTAAAAGATAAAATATGATTTTGGTTAAATATTAGTACTTCTCAAATTATTCTTTCAATAAAAAAAATATTACTTTAAAAGAGAGAGAGAGGGAGGGAGAGAGAGAAAGAGAGGAGAGAGAGAGTGCCGTAGAGAGAGAGAGAGAGGGAGGGAGGGAGAGAGAGAAAAAAAAATTATTTTTAAGTATATACATATTTTTTTTATAAAATAAATATTGTAATATTGATGTATATTTTTTTACGGTCATTTTGAATACTCATATGTATATGTTGCGGGCACAGCCCGCAGACGCATTGAGCACGGGCTTCGCCCGTGCGGAGGCGAGCGAAGCCCGCCTGAATGCGGCCGAAGGCCGCCCGACAGCATCGCGCCGGGGGCGGACGAAGCCCGCCGTTGCCGGCCGGGTACTATCGCACTTGGCCGTAGGGGTGGAGCCCCGTGTCGGACACTCATATAATAATTAGAAAAAGATTTACATAGTAGAAAATTTTAAGACACGTAGCTTCAATATATCCTGGACTAGGGGCATACCCCTTTATCGCACAAAATCTTCAGTGCATGCATTTTTTGAATCATACTCCGCGACTTTGTTAGCACTCTTTTCCACAAGGGAGATCTGAATATGAGGCATGTCTTTGAGAAGATGGACAATACAGGTTTCAATCTCACCTGAATAGAGATCGCTTAGGATTTTAGTGGAGAGGGATGTATGTCTCGCTAAAGTCACCCTCAAGGATAATGCCCGCCGTCCCGGAGAAATAGACCCTTGCGAGGTTAAGATCAATATGGGCACTTCTAATCTCTGTCATACTCACAGAACGGTTGTTGAGCTTTGATCCTTTTTGCAGCAAGTGGCTGACCATGATTATCGTGCACGAGGCAGCCCAATCCTTTAGTACAATACTGCCCCGTCAAAATGTTGTATCTATAGGCGCGCTTAGAAAAGAGGGGGGGATAAGAGTTTTATGAAATTTGATCTTTAATTTAGAAGTTAAAATATTTTACCAATTATTTAATTAAAAACTTTATTTTAACTTTTCGAGAAGATAACTTGTAGAGAGATGATTAAAATGAGAAGTTGAATCTCTGTTAACTACTGTCGGCGGTAGGTGCTACCGCGCGATGCTAATTCCATGAGATTTAACTTTCATAAAAGTGATACTAAAAATATTTTGAATTGATTGCAGGAAATAGAATCTTAATAATAAAGCAAAGACGAAAATGATTTTTTTCAAAAGATGAATACAAAACTATGATTCCAATAACGCTTGAAATTGAGGTGTTAAGAAAACCCATTTTTGGTTTTCTATATCGACTCTTTTCCCAAGAACTGGTTGGCTCTAGCCTAACTCTCCATTGATAAGGTCTCGAGCCGCCTCCTAGATCTAACCTTAGACCTAGTCGCCAACACCCATAATGAATTCCCCCTAAGTCTCGCAAGACCTAATCGCCAACAACTGCGGCGAATTCCCTCTACCGATAAAAAATAATCAAAAGATAAATGCAAGAATAATAAACTCAGAAAATAAAAACTCTCTATGTAGAAGAACTAGACGGAGAGGTTGAAGGCACGCCAAAGAAATCTTCGGAATTGATGCGTACGTCCTTCGCGTAGTGTGAGCTTTACGAATCCTCCTTCAAGTTTTTGACCTTCACGGACGAAGTTGGGAGTGCTATGGATTTCGGGGAAGAGGTGTAACATCCCCCAAACAGCTAGACCCCTAAGTTGGTTTTGATATGACTAGGTCATGACAAAACCATAGGAAGAGCTCAAGACCATGTGAATTTAGGTGGGAAGGAGAAAACCCAAGTGGTCTGCAAATAGCAATTTTCAGATACCAAGCAAAGGGTTGGACTTTAGGGCCCCACCTTGATCCTTGACCCCACCATAGCATCCCTAACCCATTAGGAGTCTCCTTGGAACCCCAGGGACCCATTGGGGTCAACCTAAGAGCCCAATTTGACTAAAGTCAACATTAACCCTAAATTGGTAAAACTAATTCAATTAAGGTCAATTGGCCCTCACCATGCCAAATTGACCCTGCCCCTACCCTTGTATGGGTACTAGGATCCTAATGGACCAAAAAGCCCCATCACGGGGCCTCCAATTTGACCAAATTGTCCTAAAACCTTAATTTGGTCAAAGTGCCCTAATAAGGGGCAATTCACACTCACTTTGTCAAATTGACTCCACCTTGACCTTCCTAACCCTTCAGGGAATCCAATGGAGCCCAAGCCACCATTTGGGGTCAACACAATTGGTTAATTTGACCAAAGTCAAATTTGCCTTAATTTAGGTCAAAATAACCTAGTTTGCCCAAATTGGACCCAATCCATTTGGGCTAGGCCTAACTAAAGTGGTCCACCATCTGGTGGGCCCAGTAATCACTGAAATTACCTCTTAAAATTCTGTATTTGCTGATTAGGAGAGAGAAAAGGGAAGTTTCCCCCAAATCGGAGAGAGAGAGAAAAGTGTATTCATGGAGAATAAATGTTGTGACCCTTCAATCCCTCCCCAATTGATGTGCATTCATTTCCCCCTTCAGTTACCAACGATTTTCTGGAGTTTTCCATGGCCAAGGGGGCTGATTAAGAGAAAATTAGTGGTAACCGAAACGGGTATTAATGGCCATTAATGGCTTTTAGGAATAAAGATATCCCAGCCGATTTGAAACCCCCATTTTCCTTCAGTGCTGAGAGAGTAAGAGAATCCCCAACCTTTCAGTGAGGATCGTGCAGAGGAAGCCTAGATCCTCATGGCATCAAAAGCTCCAGGTCGGCCATGGCCAGCAAGAAATCGGCAAGGAATCAACCCTCCAAACAGGTCTGGTTCTTCATCCCTCTCTCTGTGTATAGATCTCATCATGCTGCTTGCAAGGATTGGGGCCAATTGGTCCCAAATCGGGTAGGCCAAAAGCTACAGTTTTGTAGCTTTAATTCCCGCCTCCAAATCCTTGTTCCGGAGACCTCCGGCCGGCCAACCGCCGCTAATCGCTGGCCACCACCTCGACGAAGGTGGTGGTGGCATTGGCCGGCCGGGGCGGCGCATAGGTGGCTGGGAAAACAAGAAGGAAGGCAGCCCAGGTCGGGGCAATCTCAGCCGTCGGCTGGAGGAAGAAGACGACCAGCAGTCGTCGGGTTGCTTCAAGATCTATGCAAGATCTTTTTATTAATTGTTTTAATGTTTACGTTTATATTCATTTCATTCGTCGAACGCAATTACGAGTTCATCGAATGAAATTGTTTCGTCGAACGGATCCTGAGTTCGTCGAACAGAGCTGGAGTTTGTCGAACGGAGAGGAAATTAGCTGAACAGGCTGGAGAGATGTTTTCGTCGAACGGAAATATGGCAATTCGTCGAACGTAGACTATATTTCGTCAAACGCAGCTTTTATAAGGTTTCGTCGAACGCAGGTCACAATTCGTCGAGCGCAGTAAACTTTTCGTCGAATGCAGAAACAGTGGTTTAATTAAATGTTTTTATTAATTTCTGTCACACTTTTTGCTGTGGTTTATTTTAATTATTAAAAATACTAGATTACCTCTGACGAAAAAGTGCCCAACACCAAAGTTGTAGCCCTTAGAGTCTACTTTAGTTTAAAAACTGTTTCAGCCCAAAAGGAGTACTGTAGCTCCCTGTAGAGACAAAATGGTGGGAGAGGTCCCTAGGGTAGGGCAGTCACTCTTTCCTTCATATCATTTTATTGGTAGATGCTATGACCTTGATATTTAAAACCTAGGCTAGTTATATAGACCCACACATCATACCAAAGGATGGGAATTTTAGGATAACCTTTTTCTAAGGTTTTTGAGATAATTTCATAAATCATATATTAATTAATTAGTGGGTCAAATGACGTCCAATGCCCTCCAAATTTTGGTGGGTGCTCCTTAGGATTATGTTATGACCTAGGTAAAAACCTCAGCCCAATTGGGACTGTTTTGATTGAGTAATTGGTTAACCCAACTTAGGTCAAATCGGGTCAAAGTTAGGGTATGGTGTTTATCTTGGGATTTTGTCGTCAAATCTCCTCACCCTGAGGTGGAACCTTGCCCACTGGTTTAGGATCACCTAAAGTACCCCCATGAGTGGTTTGGGGAGGTGTGGATGTGGATATGCCCTAGGATCCTAGATTTACCCCTTGGGGTGCATGTAGAGTTTTGTGAAGGACATGTAGTCAAAAGCTATAGAATGGTCATGAAACTTGGTGGATAGGTTCATAGGGTGTAAATAGGCCCTAGGTAATTTTATAAGAATGTTAGGAACAATTATTCCCTTTGGATTAGGTCATAATCCCTTTAGAGAAATTTCTTATAAGAGATGATTATAGGATCAAAATGTCCTGGATGATGATGAAACCTTGACAGTGCCTTTATAATCATGGTTTAGACCTCTGGTAATTTTTGTGTATTTATATAAATTATTTAATCAGTACTTCATTCACAAGACACCTATTTTGTCATAGGCTTAGGAAAAATAGTTGAGGGTCCAATACTCATTGTTAAATTGTACAAATTGGTGATAGGACATTTCAGAACATTAGGAAGCTCTGTGAATTTTTATAGAATTTTTGAAGACTTAAATTAGTAGGCTACTTCACAACTTTTACTATTTGAGGTTTTCTTAAAATATTTATTTTAGTGATAAAATGATTCCCTTAAATCCTGAAACTTAGTCAGTAGCCTTTTCTGATGAATACAAGAGTTTGGTAATTTTCCCAGAATTTTAGTGTTGAGCTTTTTGGTGGTTCCTTCACAAATTCACAAGTTTGGATAGATGACAAATAATAAAAATAGAGGGCAATTTCTTGCTTCAAAAATATTATATGTTGTATTTGCTATTATTTAGTCATCATAGATTTATCATAATATTTGGAGAGCCCTATCATAAGAATTCCTTATACTTCATGTTCATTTTCAGACCTGCCAAATGTTTGGAGAAATTAAAATAAATACTAAATAATTAAGGAAAAATATGATTCTCTGGATTTAGTCTTATAACATCATGATAGATCCCCAGTATTTATCTTGAGTCAGTTGACTGAATATTTGAAGTACCTATAATTACAAGCTTCATATAGTTAGTTTGGTCTGCGTTTAGTAAAACTGTGGAACTTGGGTAACTAGTGGCCTACTAAGTGGGAATGACATGTAGTTGGTGTACATGGTCAGGATGAAGAGATTTAGGTCACCAAAAAGGAGTTATATATTAAGAGTGCTTGGTGAGTTAAGGGTAAGGTAGTGCTTGGGATTGACGAAGGATTGTCTTTTCCCTAGCGTGTCATAAAGCACTTAGGTTTAACTCAAGTGAAATGATAAGAGGGGTGTTCTTATGGGTAGATACCAACAACACTAAGTGTCTTGAGAAAGGGAACTTTGGGGTTTCATCCCATTGTGGTTCCTAGTACCGTTGCGAGCCCCTCACAAGATAATCCTCGGGAAGTCCAAGATTAACCATAAATTATAGGGTTAAGTTGTATACACGATTAACTTAATAATACTCTCACCCACACCCCGTTATCACGGGAATATTAGTCAGTTTGGTCTTACGAGCGGTAGGCTCGGTGGTTGTAGCAGTAGACTAATTAGTCTGGTGAGCTTGTGACTTAGTAAGGTTTGTTGGTTCGGACGGGTTGGTCCGGCGAGCCGATGGCTTAGAAGGTTATGGTCACAAACGAGATAGCCCGGGAGCTTATGGCTCGCAGATAGATAGTAGAACATGATTACATGTGCACGAAGGTGGTGGGTCTTAGGTATTGGATGGTCGTTCACACCGACGTCAATACGTTGTCTCGACAAGTGTGGAATTTGCACTTAACCATAAAAGTCTGGTGGTCCAGCCAGTAAGGGTATGCAGATGCTCCGCGGTTTTGCGTTGAGGCATACGATAGGTCTAGGTTAGGTAGTGTGAATACCAACCTAGAGGTGGGCGAGGCCCAACCCACCGCTTCCGTTTGCCACTACGGGAGTATCCTGGGAGTCTAGCTAGCTCCAAAAAGGGGGAACTAAAAGTCTGTGCGCACAGAGTTGAAGTGTGTGAGTTGCACTTGTATGAACATAGCATAAACAACATACCTTGCATGTCATAGCATAAACATTGCATTTCAACCCCTACCCCTATCGTATAAATTGGAATGAGACTTTTTATACGATAGACCTTGCTAAACGACCCCTTGGTCTATAGGTTTGTATGGGCATTCCTATAAATCAATGGTTACTTTTATATCCTTTTACTTGCTTTCATATATACTGCTTTACTATTCATTACACGCTCTTTACTATGCTTTACTTACTGCTTCATTTGTTTAGATACACATGTGTAGTTGTAGTTATTCCTGTAGACTAGATCCGTCGTCACCTGCTTATGTTTTTACCCCTTGTTGTCCTCCGCTTCATCCCTCCCGCATGGTGCCTAGGAGCCATTGGGAGTGGGGTGGGGAACATAAGGCTTAGTCTTTTTGACTAACGGCCGGTGGACCATATCATTTTAGGGGATCGAGGAGACGCAGCAACACCAGAGGCCCATGCAGATGGAGGCAGGCCAATGCAGTACAGGAGCACGGGATTCAGGATCAGTGAGTGATTAGGAGTTAGCTTCCGCGAGTGATCTTGTAGTGAGGATATGATGTACAGGGCATGAGCCCTTTATTATTGTAACCCTTGTTATCTTTTTATTCAGTTATATTATGTGGACATTTTTTATATTTTTCATGTTGATTCTGTGAACTTGTCTTCTTTAATGCACTTTTCTTTGAAATCGATTTGGCCGGCAGGATCGGCGTTTTGTAGTGGCGACCTTCCCGAGTGAAGGTGTCACCGCAAAGCGGCGGTTCTGGGCCTAAGACCCGGTGTTTGGAAAAAGGGGTCTTACAAGAGGGCTCTCACGAAAGGTTGGATTTGTACGTTGCTCAAGTTCGCGTCGTTGAAAGGAGGGGATCCTCTCTTTAAATAACCTCTAAATGCTACCGCTGGCGGTAGAGCTACCACCTTTTGGTACCTTGTATGATAAGCAGGAGGCACAGAGATTGTTGTAGAAATGATAAACGCGTTGCTCCAATTTAGCATCCAATCTTACCGTGTCGCGGTAATGGCTAGCGCGTCGTGTTAACCTTATATGTGCTGCACCGTTGGATCTCCTTCTCCATTTTCTCCTCAATCAACTATGGATTTGCGAGCATTCCATAAGTTACTGTCGGACAGTACGGTTGTCGCGCCGTGATAAGTACTTGTTAAGTATGGCCTTCTCCCCGCCATTCTGTGCATTCAAAACACCTTGTCAGCTGTCCCCAGTTTTTAGGGCTACCGCCAGCGGTAGATGTTATCGCCGAGCTCTAACTCTCTTCTCAGAGCATCAATTTCATTTTTCATCGTACACATAGGGGTAATATTCCTGCAGTTCCTGCACACTATATACACATGGCTAATATGATCAAGTACACAATGTGATTTGTTATTCTCAAACCAAGAGATGCGGAACGTGTGTTCCAATAAACTCCCCTTTTGATAATTATAAATCCTCTAGGAGGAAATCAAGTTTAACTAGAGTGATGTTTATAATAAATGATAATCGTGATAAACGTGCATACTCCCTCTAAATGGATGCTCCCCTTTTTTTTATTATACCTCCTAAATGGTAGATTTCTTCAAATTTATTCTCCCTCTTTTGGTATTATCAAAAGAGGGTGGGGTTGAGTTATAAGTTTATAAATACCACTTATTTAGTAAGTAAAGAATCAAGATCGATCGCAAGTAGTGACACAGCGAAAATTATATATTAAGCATTCTCAGTTGTTAGGGCTCTGATACCAATTGAAAGTGAGGTAATATCTTAGATTTTCTCTAGAGGCGCGGGGGGGGGGGGGGGGGGGGTGAATAGAGTATTAAAAATTTTCACTTAATTTTATAGCGGAATTAAAATAGTGATACTTATATGTGTATTGCAGAGTGAGTTATAAAACAAAATAAATAATGCACACAGCACATCACAGAAAATAATCACAACACAGAGGACACAAGGATTTTTACAGTAGTTCCCCAATAAACCTAGGTACGTCTACTCTTCTACCACACTTGGTAGGATTCCACTAGGTTTTTGATCAGGTGCCCTATCACCAAGGAGTTTTTGATCAGGTGTCCACACACCAAGTGAGCTTTTGATCAGGTGCTCTAACTAAACCACAGGTTTTTGTTTAGGTGCCCTGTCACCAATGGGTTAACTTTTGAAGGGAGTTAGAACCATGTACAAGATGAGATAAAGAGGGTTAGATGTTCTTCTCTGTCAATATTCTGAGAGAAGACTCTAGTGGAATGTTGTTGTAAAGCTCCCCCCGTCTGATTGAAATTGTTTGACAGTAGATGGCTGGAGCTTTCTCTTGAATGTACTGATCTTCCTGTAGCTGATGAATCTGAGAGAATAAGTTCCTCAAATTATTGTTGCTCTTTGAAGATCTGATCTTGCAGCAAAAAATACTGAGAGAAGGTGTTGATGTTCTTAGTGAATGAAATTGCTGCTTGAGGAAGATGAAGACTGAAAAGCTTTTTGTGTATGTTTCTTTCTTCTTCCTCTCGACTGTATATCCATCTTCTTCATTTGCTCAATATTGGCTTGGTAGGGGAAGCGTTCTAAGATCTTCCGGGTGCGTGGTGGGACCTCCTCGCTGAGCCCTTGGTCTTGTTCCTAGTTCCCTCAGCTTTTAGTTTAGCGTTCTCCCTTGAGAGAAGTAAGTGTGATGTCACCCCCCTTTTGGGGGCCCGGGCTCCACAAGAGACCAAGTATTGGTTTCAACAGTAGGCAAGGTCTTACTATGTAAAATCTCTGCTCATGATGTCATTCCCAAACAACAAATACAGATAATGGGTGTGTTGGTTCTGAACAAACGAATTCACCAGGGGAGATGCCTCCTGAAGTTAATTGGTCACAAGTATGCTCATAAAGAAAATGCATACATGCGAATTATGAGTCAAGTACTGTATCACAATTACCCAGCAGTGTGCAAATCCAAAGGAGTGCTTATTCCTCCTAGAAAAAGAATAAATATATGGATTTTATCAAAATGGACTCGACAAATTTTGAAGCCCGGTCAAATTCCACCATCTCCTCCATCATCTCTAGTTGTTGAAGAACAAGGAGCATCCATACCCGATACGCCTGCTGATGTTCAAACAGATTAGTCTCCTTATCAACAACCATTATCAGACATTCCTATCCAACCAACTTCAGCAGTAACTCTTCTTGATTCTAGAGAACAAACTTCTCCTCCACCTTCTTCCCCACATGCAGCCCCATTCATTGATATTGAACATGCAATATCTACAGCAGTGGATCTGGCCACTGGTACATTCTCTGAGCTGCTATAGATCCATTCCAGGTAATTTCTAAGAAAATATTCTCAGATGGAAACTGAAATGCACGAAACAAAAGAGTCAATATAGGCAATCAACACACCGATATCTTCCTCCAAAATAACCAGATCGTTCTTAACCTCACTAGACAAAAAAGTTATGAAGGGGGAGATTATTTAAGAGGAGGAAGTGCCTGCCCTAGATATTTCAGTTCCTGCACCAGAAGTGTCTGCACAGATCCAGGGGGAGTTTCCTGCACAAACTCAGGAGGAGCCTCTCACAGTTGATGAAGGAATTCTAAAGGAAATTACTATAATTGCTCATGGAGCTGTCCTCACTATTGAAGATGCTGCATCAACTCAGGGGTAGCTTCAAAAAGATTCTGACAAGACTGCTGAGGAGGAGGAGGAGCCACTCAAATTTCAACAAAGAAATGTGCCAACACATTTCTTTTCTAGAAAAAGAAAAGCTTCTCCCAAATACAAAGATCAGTCACAATCAGGTGAGAAGAAATTGTAAAACTACACTTATATTCTTCATTGCATATAAACAATTATGGTGGATAATCATTTCCTTTATTCAGAAGTTTCTCAATTTCATCTCAGAAGATTCTCAGTTTATGTTGTTGTCTTTTAACATATGCTTTTATGTACATTCTTTTATTTTTCAATACATTGAAATCACTTCAGAGTCTGTAAAATTTGTTGAGAGGGGGATATTGTTGGGAAAATCATCCTCTTGATTTACCTTACAAATTCTATAAAAGTGATTTCAGTCTTTAGGATTTATTGCCCATGTTGTATATTGAGGGTAATAAGGTCTTTAGATGTCCAAGGATGACATATTCACCTTAGAGTGTCAAAGCCTAGTCAAAAGGAGATGAAAAACCAGTTGAGTAAAATCTGCGTCGAAAACAAGTCGACGCAGCTTTGATTGAAAGTTGAAGTAACTTTGAATCGAAGTAAAGATAACTCAGACTGGCAGTCGGCGCTTCATTGGAAGTTGACACAACATTGAATGGTATTCGACGCAGAAGTCAGAACTTGAAGTCTACGTTCATTATCTCATCGGATACGTCGATAATGAATCGAGGCAACATCGATAACAAAGTTCAATTCAAAGCCGAGGTTTTCTGAAGCAGATTTCATAGCTGCTTCTAGTAGAATTCAAAGGTGCATCGATATGAAGTCAGAAGTTATTCGACGTAATGTCGAATACAATTAAAGAATTGGAAACTTCCTGGAATGGATTCTGATGATTATTCATAAGGTATATATGGAAGATATTTGAAATATAACGGGTCGCACATGTACAAGAAAAGAATGAATCATTCCGAAGATTCAAGGGTGATGAAATTGGAATTTATATAAAAGGTTATTGATGGGCTGTCAACATAGATAGAAAGAGAGCAATAATTCTCTTTGGACATTTCAACTGGAGAAGGATCAGAAAGGGAAAGTCATTCAATCCCAATTCAATTGAATCGACAGAAAAAAATATACATACAGAATTCTAAAAGGGATGATTCTCTTATGCTTCTTCTTTTCTATTCTCCCTCTCTTTCTCTCAGTTTACTTGACAGAATTCCGGACTGCAGATTTCTTCTCTCAATCTGCAGAGATTTATCTTCTTCCTTTCTTTGAAAGAAGATAATCAAGAACAAGATCATCTAAACTACATCAGTGAAGAAGAACAATCCTTGACCTTCTGCCTATCAAGGATTCATCAGATCTGAAGATTCATCATCCACTATAGTGCTCAAAGATCCTCAGTGTTTTAGAGAGAGGATCTTGATCAAAAGAATTCTCTAAATAATTCTTCTGATCTCTTATTCTGATTTCTTACACTGATCTCTAATTCTTTTTCAGAAGTGGTTCTAAGAGTCCCCTTATTAAAAGACTTAGTGGTTCTAAGAGTCTCCTTATCAAAAGACTCAGTGGTTCTAGAGTCTCCTTATCAAAAGACTCAGCACTGTGATAGTGGATTCCTACCAAGGGGGTAGAAGAGTGGATGTACCCATAATTTTGGGGAACCACTATAGATTTTGTATCTTCTGTGTTTATGAATTTTCTATGTTTGTCTCTTGATTATTTCTATTATTCTGGGTTTATATTAATTCTGGTTGGAATCTTGGATGCCCAGTAAATAGGATTAATTATTTGTGCACTTCTAAGTAAAAGATTTTTAAATGTCTATTCACCCCCCCCCCCCCCCCCCCCCCCCCCTCTAGAGAATTCTCAGGGGAGTTACTGTGCCCTTTCTAGACCTCTCTGCTCAGATAAGGCAGAAAAAGTCAGACATTGCTCATATAAATAATCAAATTACTGGTTGGTTTATAAAGGTAGGAACAGTAGTAGATTACAACATGAAAGCTTTGCAATCTCTGGGCACCAGAATGGATTCTACTCTGGAATCACAACAGAGATCAGAAGAAAACCTATTGAGTGCAGTGGACTTTCTCAACAGAAGGTTGACTGATAGTCAAACAAGTATGATGAGCCAATTTCTGAACACTCAGACACTGGCCAATAATACTTTGACCAAGAAGATAGATGAATCCTCCCAGAACCAACAAAATATATATATTTGAAGAAGTCAGAAAGGGGGAGAAGGTTGGGGCTCACAAATCAATCTGGGTAGTCAATAAACTTCATCACTCCCTGGGACTCAATCTCATAGTGACTGAACCTCCAACCAGTGACATTCATGTGCACTCATCTGAAGGCATTCATGCAGCAACTGAAACTAGTCAACAGAAAAAGAGAAGTTTATCAGGAAAAGAGAACGAAGATGAAAAGAAAAAGAACTTTTAAAGTTAGATGTGCAAAAGGGGGGAAATGTATTTCTGATGATCCATTTTCAAACACTTAGAACTCTTCTATATATGATATATTGGATGTTGTCTCAAATCTCTGTGCAAAAACCATAATTGTTGTAGGTGTAGTTTATCGTTGAATGAGGTTCTGGCTTCTTCAATTAGGGGGAGATTGTTGGGAACTTTACCTTCAATGTTCGTGATTTGAAGAAGTCATCAGGTCAAAGATAAACACACTTTATATTTGACATATTTGTTCTAGATTATTGATTTCAGGTACTTGACAACGCAAGTCTAACATAAGGCTAGACTTAGTGTCATCAGACATAGTTTTGCCAATGTAATCCCTCATTGTGCAAAACACCATGTCGACCTATGATCTTGACTATATTAGACTTGACACTAACTATAAATCATCAAGCTTATAAGTCTTATCAAGTGAGCTGAAGCAAAGGTATTCAGTTGAGAAGATCAGAAATTGACTAAGGAAAATATCGTCTTGGTAAGCTTCAATATTGTCGAGTGAAGATCTCGATATCGTCTTGAAGACTCTAAGCTCCAAGACGATATCGTCTTGTAAACTTGTAGCATTGCGTATATCGTCTTGTCTAAGAAGAAGAAGGTTATCCAAATATTGTCTTGGTGAAATACTGTCCAAGACGATATCGTCTTGACAAGGTACATATACCTTCTCATCGTCTTAGAAGTGTGCCACCTATAGTGTGAAGGAACCAAGACGACATTTCATGAATATCAAGTCGATTCATTTACAAGAACTCAAATATCATCTTAAAGAAGACTGAAGATATATCAAGACAAATCGTGTTGAAGATTTGACCAGAAGATTGAAGAAAGAAAATATTTTCTTGGATGTGGGCTATATATAGTTTGAAGGAGTTATATGAAGGAAGAAATTGACTAAGTCAATTATCGTCTTGGACACTCGAAATGTCGTCGAGGAACCAAGATGGCATTTCATGAATAACAAGATGATTCATTTAGAAGAGCTTAAATATCATCCTAAGGACTGTGAAGATAAATATCAAGTAAAATTGTGTAGAAGAGTCGGCTATAAGGCAGAAGAAATGAAATATTGTCTTGAAGAAAGATCAAGTCGATTCATGAAGAAGAACCGGTAGAAGGCAGAAGGAATGAATTATCATCTTGATGAAGAGATAGCAAAATTATTCGTGCAGATAAATCATCTAGAAGAATAAAGCGTGGAATATCGTCTTGTAGACTCAGTCACCAAGACGATTCATATAGATGATTCGACTAGAAAAGTACTCTATGGCAAATCGTCTTAAAGATTATCAAGGCTTCTAGACGAATCGTGCAGAAGAATTGAAGTAAAGCATTACAGTGTAGAATCATCCAGAAGAAGTAAAATCGACTAGACGTCTATTCAATTGGCTGAAAGGCGTGAATTCAAATTAATGCATGATTTTGGCGTCACGTCATTTATTTCCGCCGCAGATTGAGCCAATGAATCTTGCTTTCTAAGGAAAGAGATCTCTGACATAATGTGAGTACTAGAATCGACCGTTAGACCTTTGTGTCTTATATAAGGGAATGCGATGTTGATGCAAACCCTAATTGTGAAATCGTAATCGACTAAAAGAAAAGCTTTTCCATCGCCCAAAGCTCTGTTCCATTGAAAATCTTAAGGAAGGAGTAGAGAAGCTCAAAGAAAATCTTTAATCTTCTCCAAGAAGAAAGGTTGATCACAGTTGCTGATTCAGATCAAGGATTGTTCAGCCAAAATAAGAATCTTCATCTGTGTAGAAGGAATCTCAATGCTTCATCTTCAACATCTGCAAGAAGATTTTAGACGAAGCCAATCTTCATCAAGGCTTCAAGAAGACTACAAAGCTTTCAAGCATATTCACTTTGAGTCTATAGAAAGTTTTGTAATAATACTTATTAAATAGTAGGATCTCCTTGCGATCTGAGCTATAGGATTCCCACATGGAATCTGAGTTGTATGGATCTATCTAGTTTGAGCGTAGGAGATGTTGTCTCTGAGATAGGAAGCCAGGAGTGCTTCTGAGTTGTAGGATCTTGCAGGATCTAAGGTAGGAGACTTGGTCTCTAAGGTAGGAAGTTGGATAGGACTTTTGAGTTGTAGGGTCTTACGGCACCTGAGGTAGGAGACGCTGTCACTGAGTTGTAAGATCTGTGGATCTGAGTTTTCATGGAGATTGCCGAGTCTAGCACACTGCTAGATAGGCGAAGGGGAATAGTGGAGTACCTAGTGACACATTGTCTTGGGGAACCACTATAAATTGTTGTGTTTGTGCTATGTTTGATATATGGCTGTGACATTTACATTTACTATTTCGTAAAGTTCTAAAATAGACGATATCAACTATTCACCCCAACCCCCCTTCTAGGTGAAGACACCCCTGGACTAACAAGTTATGGCTATTTTAAATTTTGGTGTCATTTGGAGCTAAATCTCACATGTCCAACGCGACCCGATGTTCATTGACTACTAAACAAACTAAAATGGGTAAACCTTGTTTGACATTGGATGTAGTGCTCCGAGCATGTTGTGAAAAGATATTGTGGGCAAAAATTGAACAATCGAATCAAAAATTATGATTGTTTGAAGTTTGGGTGTCATATGGAGCTAAATCCTACATTTCCACTGCGCCACTCTATCCATCGACCTCTAAAAGAACTCAAACGGGTAAACCCGATTCACCATTGTACGTAGGGTTTCGAGCTTATTCCGAAAAGGTGTTGTGGGTAAAAATCAGATAATTAGAACAAAAACTATGGTTGTTCGAAGTTTGAGTGTCATTTGGAGTTAAATCTCACATTTCCACTGCGACCCGCTATTCATCCACCACTAAACAAATTTGAACCAGTAAACCCTATTCGATATTAGATGTAGGGCTCCGAGCTTGTTCTTAAAAAGTGTTGTGGGTAAAGTCGGAAAACTAGATCAAAAATTATGGCTGTTTGAAGTTTGGGTTTCATTTAGATCTAAATCCCACATTTGCACTAGGACCCACTCTTCATTGACCACTAAACAAAATCAAACAAGTTAACCTATTCTCCATTGGATGTATTGCACTGTGCTTATTCAGAAAAGGTGTTGTGGGCAAAAATCGGATAAACTGATCAAAAGTTGTGGCTATTTGAAGTTTGTGTGTCATTTGGAGCTAAATCTCGCATTTACACTACGACCCTCTGTCTATCAACCACTAAACAAACTCAAACGGGTAATCCCGATTCTCCAATGGATGGAGGGCTCCTAGCCCATTCCGAAAAGGTGTTGTGGGAAAAAATCGAAGAACCAGATCAAAAGTTATGGTTGTTTAAAGTTTGGGTGTCATTTGAAGATAAATCCCGCATTTCAATTACAAACCCCTGTCCATCGACCACTAAACTAACTCAAATGGGTAAACACTATTTTCTGAGGTAGAGGTATCGTGACGACGTGGACGTTACACTAACGGAAACATATTCATCACCAAAAAAAGTAAACAACATAGGAGGGCTCCGACCAAGAGCGAACGAAAAGGGGTCGGTTGGCTCCCAAATCCGATAGAAAAATTAATATGCGGGACTCGATACAACGTCCTTAAGACCTACCTCTCCAACAAGCACACAACTCACCGCACCTACACAAGCATCTATTCCATCAATCGATTTCTTTACAAAACGCAGCGGCAATATTTTGGAGCGGCGGTGAACATTCAAGCGGCGATTAAGCCCTAGTTGAGATTAACTCCCTTGTTAACGCTAAGTGCGCCAATCTTGGAGAGCAAACCAAGGCTAGGCCGAGTTTCGCTCCCGCACCGGATCTACCCGATCCGAACAACAAGAGATTCAATAACAACACTATTATTTCAGATCTTGCAAGCGAAAAGATTTAAGATCGCGGATAAAACGATTCGACAAAACCTCCACAAACTAAGCGTAGAATGAATCACTATCAAGGAGAGAGGTTACCCAACCAAGAAGAAGAACACACAAGATAGATGTGGGAGAATCTCTCTCTCCACGATCCCACCGGCGTCGCACCGAATGGAGAAGCACCCTTTCTTCCTTGGAGTCGCACCGCGGAAGTCTCGCCGGAATCGCACCGAAGAGGATGGAGGGAGGCGGCCTTGGAGTCACACCAAGAGGAGGGGGGGCGGCGGCTAGGAGGGAACTCCAAGCATGGCCGAAATCTCACAAGGAGGGTTAGGGTTTTCAATCTTCAATAATCCTCATTCCAACATAAGACCCCTTTAAATAGGAGTTTACAAAACATCTTAACCATCCATGATGGAGATGAAATCTCATCCACCCGAATGGTTAAATACACACCAAAATGAAAATAAGAGTTCAAAATTAAAATTACAATCACTTTAATAAATATAAAATTATCATCTATTATGAATTAATTTTATATTTATTATTATAAAATAAAAGTGCATGAAATAAAAGTCTAATTCTTCATGGCGGTTTTGGCACGCCGCGGGCGGAGATTATAACGTGGTCGTCCATCAGCATCATCACGGCACCTCAGATCTTTATGGCGCAGCGCCTCGGCAGCCGGGTCATCATCATCAAGGAGTGTCGGAGGGGACGCGCCATCAATCCTCCCCCACTCAAAATCAAGCATCTCCGATGCGTGGTCCGAAATGTAGCGGCGGAGAAGATCAGCATCCAGTCGTTGAAGCTCTGTCGCGAGGACCCAAGAATCGTCTGAAGGAGGGCGATCACGCCAACGGATGAGGAAGCGGTATGTAGCACCCTCCGAGGTAGTAAGTGGCTCCACAGACAGTATCATGTCCGGAGTGAGAAACGTCTTCGGAAACCTGGGAAACATATCAGCAGTAGGAATAAAAGTATGCGACTTACCATCCGGTGAAATACCTGTGGGAACTGATAGAGAGAGGTCATCCGTACTACCACTCCCCAACCCATAAGAAGATTTGGTGGAAGGAGAAGACGTCAAAGAGCTCAACTCATGTGGAGGCGATACGAACATCGTTAAATCCGAGACGTTAAAAATAGGGGAGATTCCCCATTCGGCAGGCAAATCCAAAACAAAAGCGTTGTCACCTATTTTCTTGATGATCCGAAAAGGGCCGGCGCGCTTAGGTGCTAACTTTCTAACGGTGCCAGATGGCAATCGTTTGGGAACTAATCGTACTAAGACCAAATCGCCAACCTTGAAGTGTGACACTCTCCGATTTATATTGGCGTGTGCCTGATAAGAATCATACTGAGCAGTCAAGGTAGCTCGTATACGTGCATGAAGGTCGTGAAGATGTTGGGCAAAGGATTGTGCAAATTGACTTGCCTTGTATGTTGGGGGCAAGGGAACCAAGTCAAGAGGCACAGGGGCCTTATACCCGTGGACAATCTCATTTGGCGACAAACCGGTGGACCGATTTTTGGAATTGTTATAGGCTAACTGAGTGTGGGGAAGAATAAGATCCCATGTGCCTTTATGATCATTCACGAGACATCTAAGAAGGTTCCCTAGGCTCCGGTTAACCACCTCAGTTTGCCCATCGGTTTGAGGATGATAGGCGGAGGAAAACAACAGTTTGGTACCAGTTAGGATCCAAAGTGTCTTCCAGAAGTAGCTCGTATACTTAACATCCCTATCCGAGACAATTGTCTTCGGCACTCCTCGGTGACTAACAACTTCCTTAAAATAAAGCTTTGCGATATGAGATGCGTCGTCGGTTCTAGTACACGGTATAAAATAGGCCATTTTAGAGAACCTATCCACAACTATGAAGATAGAATCGTGACGACGAAAAGTGGTGGGTAGGCCTAAGACAAAGTCCATGCTCACATCCTCCCAAGGTACGGAAGGTATAGGCAACGGAGTATATAACCCGACGTTGGTTTTGGTGCCCTTGGAAACTTGGCAAGTACGGCAACTACCCACTACCCTCCCTACCATTGCCTTCAACTTTGGCCAATAAAACTTTTCCTCAACCAGGGTAATAGTCTTATCTCTACCGAAATGGCCACTCAACCCGCCACTATGTAGTTCCCAGATGATATGGAGACGTAGGGATGACTGCGGAATACATAATTTCCCATGCCTAAAGAGATAACCATCCTTGATAACGAAGGCAGTAATAGTGGTGGGGGAACTATCCTGGGCAGATAGGTAAGACTCCTGAAAATCCGGGCATGAAGCGTATTCATCCTTGATTCGCTCGAACCCGACAACGTTAACTTCCATAGTGGTGACTAAGAGGGCTAGTCGACTAAGAGCGTCCGCAACCCGATTGTCCGCTCCCTTAAGATGTTTAAGATTAAAAGTGTAACCCTGTAGGAAGGATACCCACTTAGCGTGACGCGGGCTGATTTTATGTTGGCCATTGATAAATCGTAAGGCTTCGTGATCAGAGAGGATCACGAACTCCTTAGAGAGGAGATAATGCCGCCAGTGGTGCAAGCATCTAATGACCGCATAAAATTCCCTATCATAGTTGGAATAATTCAATTTAGCACCCGCCAGCTTTTCACTAAAGAAACTCACAGGGTGCCCTTCCTGACTCAAGACACCTCCTATTCCCACGCCCGAAGCATCACAAGTAAGCTCAAAGACTTTCGAGAAGTCAGGTAGACGTAAGACGGGTGCCTCAGTCATAAGCTCTTTGATGCGTTGGAAACCGAAGGTGGCAGACTTCGTCCAAGTAAACTCACCCTTTTTCATGCAGTCGCTAATGGGGGCCATGATACTGCTAAAGTCTTTGATGAAACGACGGTAGAAAGTGGCTAATCCATGGAAGCTCCTCACCTCACGTATCGTGGTCGGCTCGGGCCAGTCCTTAATCACCTTAACCTTGCTGGGGTCAACTCTAATGCCCTCCGCTCCCACGATGTAGCCTAAAAACTCCACTTCCGAAACATGGAACGTGCATTTCTTGAGATTCAGAAATAAAGTTTCCTTCCGTAGGGTGGAAAGAACCACTTTCAAGTGGGAGACGTGCTCGGTGGTCGAAGTGCTGTATACCAAAATGTCATCGAAGTAGACGACTACGAACTTCCCCATGAATGGCTGAAAGACATGCGTCATCATTCGGGAGAATGTGTTGGGGGCATTGGATAGCCCGAAGGGCATCACAAGCCACTCGTATAACCCGTCCTTAGACTTAAATGCCGTCTTCCACTCATCTCCCTCGCGGATTCTTATCTGGTGGTATCCGCTTCGTAAATCTAATTTAGAAAATATGGTGGCGCCCGATAAGACATCTAGAAGGTCATCTAAGCGCGGTATAGGAAATCGGTACTTGATAGTGATCTTGTTGATAGCGCGGCTATCAACACACATCCGCCACGTACCATCCTTCTTGGGGGCAAGAAGGGCTGGCACCTTACAAGGACTCATGCTAGTCCTGATGAATCCTTTCTTCATCAAATCCTCGATCTGAGTCTGCAGCTCTTTGTGGGCCGCGGGGTGAAGCCTATAGTGGGGTTGGTTCGGCAGGGACGAACCCGGGATGAGATCTATCGCATGCTGTATATTCCTCAATGGAGGTAACACAGAAGGCAACTCGTCGGGGTACACGTCCTTATATTCGTCCAAAAGGGCTCGTAACTCCCTAGGCAACTCATTCAACGCGTCTGATTCACCCTTCGCACTCATAAGAACTAGAGCGTACATAACTCCTTCAAGAAAAGGATCTCTCACAAACTCTCTCCTACCAACTAGGCTCAAAGCCTTCCTCTCGGCCGGGACAGTAGTGTCTTTAGCCAAAGCTACCGGCTCCTTTGGAACGGTCGGTCTCAATGTGATGGTCTTACCGTTGAATTTGAATTCATAAGTATTGGCTCGACCAAAATGTGTGACGTCACGGTCATAAAGCCAAGGGCGGCCTAATAACACGTGGCACGCGTCCATGGGGAGGACATCACACCAGACCTCATCCGTGTAAGATTTAAAGGTAAGAGGGACCAGGCAACGCTTGCTAACCGGGACGGTAACCTTGCTAATCCAAGCTACTTGGTAGGGTGTGGGGTGTGGTTCCGTGGTTAGATTCATACGTTTAACAGCGTTCTCAGAGATAACGTTCACACAGCTACCGCTATCTATAATGAGCTTGCACAGCTTGTCACCACTCTTAAAGATCAGCGAAAAGATACTCGTCCTCTTCCAGTCATCTAGCGGACGTGGAGTGGTCAGAATACAACGCATCACCATGAGGGGGGGATCGTCTTCCAAATCGCTTGGGACCCCATCGGGGTCGCTCTCCTCGGCGGCCTCATATACATAATCAGTAGAGTCGGCGGCCATGTCTAAGAGGGCAACGGCCTTAGTCTTAGTTGGGCATTCAAAGGCATAGTGGCCTTGAACACCGCAAGAATAGCAGGTGGTATTGGCCTTGCTAACCTTCCCAATGGGAACACGCTCACTCGTGGGATTCCTAGTGTTCCTAGCGGTGATCACGACGGACTTAGACTCGGTGGTTCTAGACTTCCCCCTGTCCGGATAGGTGGAAGAAGATGTTCCAACGGTGGTCTTATTCCTCGAGTGGGAATAACGGGCGTGAGCCTTGGCGGCTAAGTGTTTTTCAATGTCCAGGGCGGCATTGAATGTCGTGTTCAGATCAGTGTGCCCATAACGCAAGAGCTTCCGCTGGATGTCGGGTTGAAGCCCCTTACGAAACCTGGATAATGTGACCTCTGGAGGTTCCCTAAGCTCGCAACGCACCATACGGTCTTTCAAATCTCCCATATACTCGGCCACCGACTTTGAACCTTGCCGCAGGGTGGCTAGTTCATCGAACATTTGGGTTCGGTGGTAAGCGGGAACGTATTGGTCGGTGAGCAAATTTTTCATCACCGCCCATCCGATAGGTGGGACTTCCTGTCCGGCTCCTAACCTCCTTTCATCATTCAGCCAGAAGGTTTTCGCTCGATCTGTCAACTTCATGCGGGCGACTTGGACCTTTTGGAGATCCGTGAGATTGTGCCATTGATAGTAACATTCCATGTCAACTACCCAGCTAAGGAAGACCTGGGGGTCTCCCATGCCATCGTAGGTGGGGGCATCAATCTTGATGGCTTTAGTGATATCGAAACCACGCTCAGGGCGGCGCTCTCGAGGAGGCGCTCGGGGATAGCCCCCATCAGAATCCGAATCAGTGAGCGGTTGGTGTCGGTTGGGCTCTTCAACATCACCGGGTGGTGGTGGTGGTCCTCCTTGATTCCGTAAGATTTGTTCTAACATCGTCCTAAGGTCAGTCAGCTCGGTGCGTAGTCCTGCTATGGCCTCGGTGTTGGGATCATTGGGCTGATTCGCAGCCATCCTAGACGTAGACGGTAACGTGTACTCCGTTCCTAGCCTAGTGGGCATTCAGGGTCAGGACAATCAGGAAGGTGATTTTTTTCTAGGGCCGTTGATAGATTGACATAAGAAATTTTTATAGATTCCTGATGTGCGTAACACGTAGCTCGTTAAAAAAATTTTATTTTTTTGAATTTTGACAAAAATTTCAGATTTCAGACCGTTATTCGCACACCACCTGGACAGAATTACGACGCTTCCAATTTTTAGGCCGACCTAACGAGGACGACTCGAAAAAGTTTCAGTTTTAATGTTGCTGGAAATACTTTCAGGAAGCTACAGAAAATATTTCAGATTTTGCTGACAAGTTTAAAAAAAATTTTTTTTTTGAGATTTTGCTAAACGCAGACCAATCTGAAAATTTTCAGATTTTCCTATTCAATAGAACGACCAACAAGGATCGCAGCGAGGATGTTTGCAACGTGGGAGTTGAAACAACCTCGCTTTGATACCAAATTGATGTAGAGGTATCGTGACGACGAGGACGTTACGCTAACGGAAACATATTCATCACCAAAAAAAGTAAACAACATAGGAGGGCTCCGACCAAGAGCGAACGAAAAGGGGTCGGTTGGCTCCCAAATCCGATAGAAAAATTAATATGCGGGACTCGATACAACGTCCTTAAGACCTACCTCTCCAACAAGCACACAACTCACCGCACCTACACAAGCATCTATTCCATCAATCGATTTCTTTACAAAACGCAGCGGCAATATTTTGGAGCGGCGGTGAACATTCAAGCGGCGATTAAGCCCTAGTTGAGATTAACTCCCTTGTTAACGCTAAGTGCGCCAATCTTGGAGAGCAAACCAAGGCTAGGCCGAGTTTCGCTCCCGCACCGGATCTACCCGATCCGAACAACAAGAGATTCAATAACAACACTATTATTTCAGATCTTGCAAGCGAAAAGATTTAAGATCGCGGATAAAACGATTCGACAAAACCTCCACAAACTAAGCGTAGAATGAATCACTATCAAGGAGAGAGGTTACCCAACCAAGAAGAAGAACACACAAGATAGATGTGGGAGAATCTCTCTCTCCACGATCCCACCGGCGTCGCACCGAATGGAGAAGCACCCTTTCTTCCTTGGAGTCGCACCGCGGAAGTCTCGCCGGAATCGCACCGAAGAGGATGGAGGGAGGCGGCCTTGGAGTCACACCAAGAGGAGGGGGGCGGCGGCTAGGAGGGAACTCCAAGCATGGCCGAAATCTCACAAGGAGGGTTAGGGTTTTCAATCTTCAATAATCCTCATTCCAACATAAGACCCCTTTAAATAGGAGTTTACAAAACATCTTAACCATCCATGATGGAGATGAAATCTCATCCACCCGAATGGTTAAATACACACCAAAATGAAAATAAGAGTTCAAAATTAAAATTACAATCACTTTAATAAATATAAAATTATCATCTATTATGAATTAATTTTATATTTATTATTATAAAATAAAAGTGCATGAAATAAAAGTCTAATTCTTCATGGCGGTTTTGGCACGCCGCGGGCGGAGATTATAACGCGGTCGTCCATCAGCATCATCACGGCACCTCAGATCTTTATGGCGCAGCGCCTCGGCAGCCGGGTCATCATCATCAAGGAGTGTCGGAGGGGACGCGCCATCATTTTCCATTGGATGCAGGGCTCCGAGCTCATTTCGAAAAGGTGTTATGGGAAAAAATCAGACATTCAGATCAAAAGTTATGGTTGTTTGAAGTGTGGGTGTCATTTGGTGTTAAATCTAGAATTTATACTGCATCCAGTTGTTCATCGACCACTAAAAGAACTTGAACGGGTACCGATTGGCCATTGGATGGAGGGCTCCGAGCTTGTTCTGAAAAGGTGTTGTGGGCAAACATCGGAGAACTGGAATCTCGCATTTATACTACAACCTGCTGTTCATTGACCACTAAATGAACTCGAACGAGTAAACCCTGATTGCCATTAGATGTAGTGCTCTGAGCATGTTCAGAAGAGTTATTGTGGGCAAAAATTAGACGACCATATCAAAGGTTATGGCTGTTTGAAGTTTGGGTATCATTTGAAGCTAAATCCCCCATTTCCACTGTGCCTCTCTGTCCATCAACCACTAAACAAACTCAAATGGGTAAACCCAATTCACAATTTGATGTAGGGCTTCTAGCTTATTTTAAAAAGGTGTTGTGGGAAAAAAATCGGACAATCAGATTAAAAGTTATGGCTGTTTGATGTTTGAGTGTCAATTGAAGCTAAATCTCGCCTTTCCACAACGACCCACTGTTCATCGACTACTAAACAAAATTGAACGGGAAATGTTATCCACCATTGGATGGAGGGCTCCGAGCTTGTTCTGAAGAGGTGTTGTGGGAAAAAATCAGACAAACGGATCAAAAGTTATGTCTGTTTGAAGTTTGTGTGTCATTTGGAGCTAAATCCCACATTTCCACTGCGACCCACTATTCATCGACCACTAAACAAACTTGAACAGGTTAACACAGTTCTTCATTGGATGTAGGGATCAGTGCTCATTCCATAAAGGTCTTGTGGGCAAAAATTGGGCAGCCGAATCAAAAGTTATGGCTGTTTGAAGTTTGTGTGTCATTTGGAGCTAAAAATAACATTTTCACTGCGACCTGCTATTCATCGACCACTAAACAAACTCGAATGGATAAACTCAGTTCTCCATTGGATGTAGGTGTACAACCCCGTACCCGTCGGGTGGGACCCTCCCCAGATGGCCAGGACCCGAGTGTAACGCCCCCCCAATATTTTGGTATTTAACAAATTTGGAGTGTGGTCTGCGATGAAGAGTTTTGGGGTGCAAACAGAGAGCTTGGTGTGTGAGTAGCTGAGTGGGGTGCGGATAGCATTTTCAGTTTAGGGTTTTAATAAAAACCCTATGCCCTAACCCTAAAGGAGGCCCACTCCAATTTCCCGAGCTCTCCCCTGTTGGAGCAGATTAGCCGCAAGCTCTCTCCCTCTCGGTTCTGGGGAGCAGCCGCGACCCCCGAGCCCCTCCCCCTTCGTCTCCCCGTCTCGCGCCAGGAAGGAGGACCCCCGAGCCCCTCCCCCTTCCTCTCTCCGTCTCGCGCCAGGAAGGAGGAGGCCCGACCCCCTCCCCCTTCCTCTCTCCGTCTCGCGCCAGGAAGGAGGAGGCCCGACCCCCTCCCCCTTCCTCTCTCCGTCTCGCGCCAGGAAGGAGGACCCCCGAGCCCCTCCCCCTTCCTCTCTCCGTCTCGCGCTAGGAAGGAGGAGGCCCGACCCCCTCCCCCTTCCTCTCTCCGTCTCGCGCCAGGAAGGAGGAGGCCCGACCCCCTCCCCCTTCCTCTCTCCGTCTCGCGCCAGGAAGGAGGAGGCCCGACCCCTTCTCCTTCACCTCCCTGTCTCGCCGCCAGCAACAGCAGGAGGCCGCTCGCTCCGGTCGGGAGCTCCTCTCCCGTGGCCGTCCGAGGTGGGATCCGGTCGGGAGCTCCTCTCCCGAGGCCGTCCGAGGCGAGATCCGGCCGGGAGTTCCTCTCCCGAGGCCGTCCGAGGCGAGATCCGGCCGGGAGCTTCTCTCCCGCGGCCTCTTGGAGCACGATCGGCCGGGAGCTCCTCTCCCGTGGCCGACTTGGGGCTAGAATCGGCATGTAGAGGCCGGATCTATGCACGGAAAGCCGCTACGGCTCCAAGACGAGGAGCCTCTGGCAAAATACACGCTACAAGGGTAACGATGTTTCTACTCGGGCAGGTGAAGCCCTCAATTCTCATATTTGCATGAAAGCCCCTCCCCACCAACGGGTGGGGGAAGGGAGCTCTCCGACGGGTTGACGCGTGCGTCCCCGCTATTGATTGCACTAGCGCCCGGAAGTGTGAGTACGGGTTAGGACATTCTGTGTGAAGCCCATCCGGGTGTGTATACCGGATTGGTGATGTTTCTGTGTGAAGCCCATCCGGGTGTGTAGACCGGATTGGTGATGTTTCTGTGTGAAGCCCGTCCGGACGTGGGGGCCGGATTGGTGATGTTCTGGGGACCCCGGAGAAGACTCAACAGGAAGATAGTTATTATTTGCCCGTATTTATAAAATGCCGCCGCCTCGAGAAAGGGGTGTGGGTAATGTAGCTCGGTTTGCTTCAATTGGCCGAGGCTCAGTTTGCTACCGCATGGCGAGACGTTGGCGTACAGGTGTCGCAGTACCAAGCAGGGGGTTGCGGGCTCAAGCCCAAAGTTGTGCCGCCCCGAGGAGGTCTTATTTATTTATATTTGCCGGCCTGCGTGCCGAAGTATGGAGCTTATGCTCTTGTAAATCAAATTGCCTGTGATGCCCTTTTCTTGTAGCTTATATTTTTATCGTAGGCGAGTGGTGTTTTCACGAACCACTCGCCCCGTGGGAGCCCCGAGGTGAAATTACCGGGAAGACCTTAAGGGTCAGTTAATTAACTCTTAGAACGGCGGGGTTACGCTGTCGGCAGTCCCATTTGGGCTGCGTATAGACAGACTGTTTGTCGGGATTACGTTATTGGCGGCCCGGACGAGGAACGCTATCAATAGACCCAAGAGAGCACCTTTAGGAGGGGGATCCGGTTGGGGATTTCCCCTTAGATGTTTTGGTTGGCCAAGAGAGTCCCCCAATGGTGCTTTGTCTCAGTCTTTGGCTTCGGAGGGGAAGTGCTTGTTAGTCTTCCGGGTGTGTGGTGGGACCTCCACGCTGAGGCCTTGGGTTCGTCCTTTGAGTTCCTAGTTTTGTGCCTAGATTGTTAGCTTGAGTGAAGTAGGTGTGAGGCCACCCCTCTTTTGGGACCCCGAACTCCACAGAGACCAATTCTTGTTCGCGAGATTTCGGTTTCAACACATGGTGCGGTGAGCGTGGAGAGTGGCCAACACAGAAAAACTCGAGCGAACGTCGTGGCTAGAAAAGAGGAACCAGGTGACGACCAGGGTCGTGCGCCGACACCCGAGGGAGGGGTAGACCAATAAAGACTTGGAATGAAACTACACGACAAGACACGACGCACTTAAGCATTAGTGAGG
The DNA here is from genome assembly GCA_033032865.1 of Dactylorhiza incarnata. Classification (NCBI taxonomy): domain Eukaryota; kingdom Viridiplantae; phylum Streptophyta; class Magnoliopsida; order Asparagales; family Orchidaceae; genus Dactylorhiza; species Dactylorhiza incarnata. The sequence goes on from JAWHQI010000924.1 coordinate 60,299, forward strand.
TTATGACTAAAGGTAGGGCACAATGGCGGCAAAGGATCCATGTAGCAAACCCCACTGTAGTGGGGTAAAGGCTTGAGTGTCGTTGTTGTGTGTGAGCATGCTAAGCGTAAACATATCACATTTTCCATTGATTTACCCCTTTACGTTTAATTCAGTGACATTTGAGGGTCATTTAATACTCAAATGTAAGTGGAGCTCGTTGGTTTGTACCATTTAGTGATAGTCACGTCAGGGTCACTTCGATTTTCCGTAAACCAATATATTTTTTCTTTGGTTGGTTAATATAATTCTTACAAATTAATGTTTTGAATGAGATAAAGTCATCATAGTCTCATAAATAAACAACAAACACTCTATAACTTAGTGCACATACGATCATGAAGTCATAGAAAAGATGCACATGCAAAACGCTGACTATATAAGCTTATTTATTGATATATATCAGAATTGGAATTTACAAATTGAACAAAGAGGAAGTTTGCAACATAGGCTAAACCCTCTCAGTACCTGCTGCCTTCTTGGCTTGCTAAAAATGAGTAATAAAAAAGAATATATGAGTAGACTCCAAGTTGTTTTTATGAGTAACAAAGTACTGGTAGATGGAGAGTTCCCCTATCTGCTTCATGGTATTCCTGCTCAACTTAGTTGGAGATTTCATATTCATCTATATATATTAGAAATAATGAGCATAATATTTGTTTTACTCCCAAAATCGTTAACGTAGAAAACATTGTGCAACTCAGATACTTTTATAGAAGATTTGTACATCTATTTTTACAAAAATTAACACTTGTCCACCTTAAAGATCTAGCTCTAGGGCATGTAAGGTACTGGTCCGATTAATTTTGAGAAAGATCGATTTTATGCTTGTATATTATTAAAAATCTCTTGAGTATTTGGGTTTTAAATTAATATTATTTTTCATCTCGTGCTTTTCTATACTATGTGGGAACTCTCCCAACAATTTATTGGATAGTCCAAGGAATATACTTGAATAATCGTATGATGTTGACGCTCTCATCGTGATAATTGGATACACAAGTAGTCCATAGGATCGTATGGGTGAAAAACCCTTGATACGTATAACCACTGCTTAGTGTTATGATAACCCCTTTCAGATAGTAGTAAGGCCTCAGCCTAATAGTTATGATGTGATGACATCCTAAGGTATTGAAGAAAGGGACTCGGTGGAAGCCCTTGCATGCTTATAAGCACGGGTATGTTGGAAAATGAAAGGGGCTCCGTTGGAGCCCTTGGGTACTTGGGTTATACGACATGTGAGGGTGTTGGCACTCGATGGTTATGATTATGTGTTGAGGATTGCATGTGACAGATCTACAAACTCGCCCGTCATCACACATACGGGAGTTGACAGATAGATCTTAGCCAGTTGGGCTGGGCTCTTTGGTGTTTACTTCCTAAAGACCCCTTCCGTGCCATTGACCAGTTGGGCTGGGATCTTGGTGCTTACTTCCCAAGACCCCTTCCATGTCTAGTACACAGGTTCTCGGCTGTTGTGCTCTTAGCATCGAGGCGTACATAAGGCCTAGGTTTGGTAGTGTGCATACCCACCTAGTAGTGGAGAGCCCAATCAACTGTCACTGTTTGGCCACGACGGGTGATGCCTGCGAGGTTAGCTACCCTCAAAAAGTGGCAAGTAAAAGTCTATGTCGACATAGCAAATCAGAGTGTGTGCGTAAATCATGGGTGAGTCATCATACATGCATTCATTGCATTGCACCGCATAAAGATCCTCATCATATAAACTTGTATGGGCACCTTTATATGATGAGTTACTTGTTATTGCAGAAGACCCTTAACTTATAAGCTTGTATGGGCTTCCTTATAAGTTAAGTTCAATTCAGTTCTTTATATACTTTGCTCTATTATACTTGGTTGCTTACTATACTGCTAGAGTAGATGTACTCTTGTACTCTTGACTCTCTGATGTGATTATTATGTCCTTGCCACTTGCAATATTGTATATTACTAATTATATTGCAGCGTTCTCCATCTTTCTCCCCCTTACGCAGGCAACTAGTGAATGGGGCCATAATCGAGCTAAAATCTCTAACGAATCTCCTATAAAAGGTCGCAAGTCCATGGAAGCTACGGGCCTCATGAATGGTCGAGGGTATGGGCCACTCACGGATGGACTGGACCTTCTCAGGGTCAACTGACACGCCTGAGGAGGAGATAATAAATCCCAGAAAGTGGACGGACTCAGATAGGAAGGAGCACTTCTTTAGGTTGATAAACAGTTTCTCCTTTCGGAGAATGTCGAATAAGAGTCTCAAGTGCTCGAGGTGATCTGGCTCAGTGTGGCTGTAGATCAGAATGTCGTCAAAGTAGACGACGAGGAATTTGCCCATATAGGGCCATAGGACCTGGGTCATGACTCGCATAAACGTGCTCGGGGCGTTCGAGAGCCCAAATGGCATGACCAGCCACTCATACATACCGTCTTTCGTCTTAAATGTCATATTCCACTCGTCGCCTTCTCGCACTCTAATCTGGTGATACCCGCTTCGGAGATCGATCTTCGAGAAGACCTGAGCCCCGGACATCGTGTCTAGTAGGTCGTCCAGGCGAGGGATCGGGAAACGATACTTCACCGTAATTTTATTGATAGCTCGACTATCAATACACATACGCCAACTGTCGTCCTTCTTAGGGGTAAGAAGGGCGGGGACGGCGCACGGACTCAAGCTCTCACGGATAAACTGCTTCCGAAGAAGCTCATCAACCTGCCTCTTGAGCTCAGTGTGCTCAACAGGATTCATGCGATAGTGTGGCAGGTTGGGGAGCGAGGCCCCCGGGACTAAATCGATGGCGTGCTGAATGTCCCGCAGAGGGGGTAACTCATCAGGAAGTTCCTCTGGCATAATGTCCGCAAACTCACCTAGTAAGGGTCGCACGGCGGTATGAACCTCGGTCGTAGGGCAATCAGATACCATAGTGGCTGCCACTACATACATAATTCCAGCATCGGTACTATCTCTCAGAAACTCACTATGCCTCAGAATGTGCACGGGTCTCGAAGCAATCGTGCTAGTGGACGGCTCGACCCGGCCCTTGGACCTCTCTCTGGGCTGGGTGGGAGATAAAGTGATCTTCCGCCCCTTATCATAGAAGACACACGTGTTTGACCGACCGAAACATGTGACATCGCGATCAAATAGCCAAGGGCGGCCCAGTTAGATGTGGGCGACATCCATAGGGATGACGTCGCACCAAACTCGGTCCTCAAAGGATGCGATGGTGATCGGAACAAGACAGCGCTGGGTAACCTGGATAGCTGTCTTGTCGACCCAGATGACACGATAAGGGTGGGGGTGAGGCTCCGCCTTCACCTGCATGCGATCTAAACCCTTCTGGGCCACGATATTCACGCAGCTCCCACTATCGATAGCTAATTTGCAGGGTCTGCCTGCACTCGGGAAATATGTGTAGAAAATGGTAGTGCGGCGCCAATCCTCATCGGCACGTGGGGTATGCAGGAAGCGCCTGACTACGCCTACCTCTAACGAACGCTCAACGTCGCTCTCCCAGCCCTCCTCAACGGTGGCAGTGACCTCCTCAGTAGTCTCCACATCTCCCTCTAAAGCGGTCTCCTCCTCATCAATCAACAGACTACGTGTGGGGCAGTGGGACGCAACGTGTCCTCTACCCCCGCACCTAAAACACTGAATACCCCCAGGCCTCTGGCCCTCGGTAGCGACAGCCTTCCCCCTCAAATCAGGAGTGACTCGGGGGGGGGGGGGGGGGGGGGGGGGGGTGGAGTGGTTGCAGCAGTCTGGGCTGGAGCGGGCTTCCTAAACGTCGACGAATTCGTCCGGGAAGGAAACTGCTTCATGCTAGGGGCACGAAGGTACTGCTCATACTCAAGAGCGAGCTGGAATATCTGGTCTACGGTCTCCAAGCGGTGGGGAATCAGCTCTCTCCGGAGATCCGCACAGAGGCCAGCCTTGAATCGAGAGGCAGTGGCAATAGGCTCCTCTGAAATATCGCTCCTAACAACTAGCTCGTCGAATTGAGCCATATACTCAGCTACGGAAAGCGTCCCCTGACGTAAGCTCTGCAGCTGATCAAGTAGCTGGTCACGGTAGGAAGCAGGGAGGTATTTATCCTTAAGCCTCTCCTTCATGTCATCCCATCGGGTGATGGGGTAGTAACCGTCAAGATCTAAGGCTCGCTCAACACTAATCCAATACACCTTAGCCTGCCCGACTAACTTCATCTTGGCAAACAGGACACAACGATCATCACTCATGTCGTACCAGTCAAAATAGTGATCCATGTCCAGGAGCCAGTCACTAAAGGCCTTCGGATCCAAGTGACCATCGAATGTCGGGGCATCGAGGCGAATCCTTCGGGTGATGTCGAAGGCGCGATCACCTCTCCGTGGGTCAGGGTAATCATCAGGATCGTCGTCACGGTCATAATCGTACCGAGCGGGTGGGGGTCCGCGCTCACGTCGTCCCGGTGGGTAATACTCGTCTCGACGCTGGTCATGACGACCGTGTGGAGGGACACGGTCCCTGGGGCCAGGCTGACGTGGCCGGCGGTAATCTTCCCGCGGGGGCGTGGTTCGGCCACGTGCTGGCTCAGGATTCCGCCTTGCTGGCGGAGTGGGGGCTCTCATAGGAATCTCACGACGGTAGCGGTCAGCCGACGGTGGATCACCTCTGCCCTGCTGACCACGGCGGGGAGAGTAGGCCGGGTCATCCGCTACCTCATCGTCATGTAGGGAAGGGGTATCCCTCGCATTCTCTATCCTATCTAGGCGACGGTTCACCGCAGCAATATCATGTTGTACGGTCTCAAACTGGGCGCCTAGAGCATCGAAACGGTTTAACATCAGACGCTCAAAATTCGTGGTGGCAGCGCTCGAATTCGAGCCTGCCGCTCGTTCGTTGGTGACCTGTGGATCTACCATGCTTCTAAATGACCTACCACTACGGAGCATGCAAAACAGCCCGACCTGGGCTCTGATACCAACTGATGTAGGGTAGGCTGTGTAGTGGCCGCTTAGAATGCAAACTAGTGATGTGAGGGGATCGACTCAACCTAACCGATGACTACATGCGAGACACCAACGTACAGGCTAGTTAATCAACGTAAGCAACAAAACAATTACAACAAAGCATTGCATTTAATCCAAGCAAGATAAACAATTTTCTTTCGACAATTAGGCAATAGCTTTCCTTCGCACGAAGGGATAGAATAAGCGCGCGGCGAATTAGGCAACCTACAAAGCAAGAGATTCACAGGCAAATACAACGTGCTAAAATTCCTTGAAACAAAAGTACCACAGCGTGCACAATATATTATGCCCAACAAAATAGATTGTCACAAATAACACATACAAAATCTGAAATAAGTCTAAGGGCAGCTGCGATCCAACACGGATCTGAAACTATGGAGATGGTATGGGACTTCCGGGTGGTGAAACGACTAGATCGGGTACGGGGGATAGTGGATCCACGAATAGGGAAGGTAGGGCTGCGGGTACGGGTGAGTTGGGGCTGGATCGGGGGTGGAAACTTTGGGCTGGACAGATCTGTCCTGGAATGGACAGATCCGGTCGGTGTGGGGGCGTGGAGGGGGCGTGGAATCCGGTTGCGGTTAGCAAGGAGGGGTGGTGGCGTGAGGTGGCTGCGAGCAGGGAGGGGCGGCGGCGGGGTGGTTGCGGGCTAGGAAGGGAGGCGGAGGGATGGTTGCGGGCTAGGAGGGAGGCGGCTGTAGCGCTGGCTGGAGGGGACGGACAGCAGGTCGCTGTTTATGGAGGTTGGCGGTGGCTCTGTAGGAGGGGCTGACGGCAAAAGGGAGCGAAGGGGGGGCGGCGGATGACAGCGGAGAAGGGTTGAGGAGAAAAGGAAGAACTTACCCAATGGAGTCGGCACCACGGGCTCCACGGCGTCGGCACCGCGGAAGGATCACCGGAAGCGAGGAAGATGATCTCTCCAAACTTCAGCAATGAGAATTTCAGCCACCCTAAGACTCTTATTTATAAGAAAGCAATACTAGGGCACCCGGAATCGACGGCTATGATTGGTCGGCGGTTCCGTTCCCAAAACTATATAAAATAATATCCGAAATACATAAAGCTATATATGAAAATGACTCTAAACGACGAGCCGGACGCATCCGTGGTAACAGATCGCCGGTTCGATCAAGTCCTTCAGCGCGAATATACGAAGGTGGGGCCCTCCTTGCGCCGAGTTGCGCTCGATGGTCCCCCATCAGAAAGATAATAAGCAGTGGGGATGAGGAGCTCCAGCGAGGCACAAGTATTAGGGAAAAGATTCTAATTCATTAATGGTAGTTATCTGGTAACTCAAAAATCAACTCAAAATCCTATCTAGTATGAATGGTGTTATGTTCTCATGGAAAAACTAAATATGAACTAAAATATTCTCTACAACCTTATTATTATTATTTTTATTTGTTTTCAGTTTTACAAACTTGTGTAATTACAATTTGAAATTATCTGATTTTTATGAATGTTCAAATAATCTTTCAAAAAAAAGAGATTCAAAAATTTTTTGGCTGTATTTCATTATTTTATTTTATGCTTGTATTCATTTTTCTTTTGTTTGGTTTCTGTGTCTTTGTAAATTTCAGATGATCTTCCTCCTCTGGTTTGCTTTGTCTGGGTGGTTGTTCAGGTTTTTCTTTCTAGCTACATGGGTATTACCATTTGCAGCTCCTCTTCTGATTGGGAAATTTGCCAATAGCTTTGCTATACAGGTACATGACAGTTCCTCTAATCCTGTTACACTTAGTTTACCACTTTAATTGAAGGTGCCTCCATTTTCTAAATTGCATAAGTTGATTGGCTAATTAGATTAAGGGCATATGGATTCCAATTTTTTCCATTAATTTTCTATTATAAACATGTTTTCCTTCCTATTTACTGCTATAAAATGGTTAAGGAATAAGGACTGGGATTGAAATGAAAGCAATAATCGTGAAGCATGATTAAATTTTGTTTGGAAGAGTGGTGTTTGAAGAGTGGCAGTTTCAAATTATGGTAGGAATTGGAGAGGTGGGAATGCACCATCATTTGGCTCTTTCAGGGTAAGCTTTTTCGTCCATGAAATATGTTTTGGGGGCAGGGGCATATGCATGCGCTAACGCCTGAACACACTAGGCTACCCCTGACCATGTTTTGGCCTAAGCATCATTTGCGATAGTGGTTTTCCAAATACTTCCCAACAATGTATTTCACCGCCCCCCCTGCAGCTCTCCCAAGCAGAGTCTTAAGAGTAACGTCGATGAGACATGCTTCAGTTATAGTTGGCCTTGGCGCACAATTGGCAGAAAAATGATGCATGATTAGTAATCTTGTGAAGATGATTTGATTCTGCCTTGATGCTGAGGTGCTCTTTTTTTTATTCTACCATGATATGCTCTTGTAAATCAATATACCCACTACTTTGGCGTATGGGCTTCTGATGGGTGAACAATGTTGGGTACATGATCTAGTTACCATAGATTCTAGTATAATTCGTTCATAATGGTCATCTTAGGATCTCTTGGTCTGCTGCCAGAAAATGCACTATAATAAATTAGATTTAATCATCCCTTCCTTGTTCCAGATATGGGCTTTTGATTGATGAAACTGTGATATAAGTTTGAAGTTACCTTAGCTTTTTGATGAATTAATCTCTTTAGTAACCCTCACATGTTTGGGCCTTTCCTAGGATGAAGCATTCTTTTAGTTATTTACTTATTTTATTTTTCAGGTGTCTTATTCGCATCTGTGAATAATTTGGTCTCAGGCTAAGACTATGCACTATATTGACTCCTGATTGTAAGGGTTTAAGACCACGCCAAGCAAATTTATAGGAGACAGACGCGAAGCCTTAACTCTATATTAATGCAAGCAAGCATGCGATAAATGCAAATGGAGCTGCAAACTTACTAAAATGAATTGTGTCAATGAATGTATACACGCAATCTGATAAAAAGGATGCTTGCTACGTAACCCTAACCCCCATGCAAATTTAAATGATTCAACCAAGCCAAAAATTCTGACGCAAATTATTAAATAACATGAATTCACAGACCGCACAATTAATCACATTTGTGTTGGATCGCAAGAAAACTTTAGAGGGGATGAATAAAGTTTATGACAAATTAAATTTTTTTTCTCAAATCAGTTAAACATGCAGCGAAAATATTAAAACTCAGAGATGATTTGATTGAAAAAATGAAAATATTTTATTCATAACCAAGGTGATACGAGATTAGATCTTTTTACGCAAAGATCTAAGATGATGAATAATAAAAACTTGAGGTTTTATATACCGACTCACACCTCGATCCAGCTGGCATTAACAAATCCACCCCTGAATTTGCCTCAAGCCCCGTAGAACTTGTAGGAGAAAATAATGAAAGCCCATATATCCAAATGAGGAGACAAATCAATTAAATATACAAAAGAATATTACATGCTAAAGGCAGACCAGACCAATAAGTACAAATACAAATATACAACAATAACTCCAATACTCCCCCTCAAGGTGGAGCAAAGATGTCAATCATGCCCAGCTTGGAAGAGAGCAAACCTGAACGAGTAGGACCAAGGGCCTTAGTGAAGGCATCAGCAAGTTGGTCGGCCGAAGGAACATAAGTAGGAAGGACGGTCCCAGTACGAACGTGATCACGTAGGAAGTGAACATCCATCTCGATGTGCTTGGTGCGCTCATGAAGCACCGAATCCTGAGTGAGAAGAAGTGCTGACTTATTGTCACGGTAGAGAGTCGAGCCAGTGGTCAGGGATAGACCAAGTTCAGTCAGCAGCGATCGGAGCCAAATCAACTCAGTAACACCGTGTGCCATGGCACGGTATTCGGACTCAGCGGACGAGCGCGATACAATGTGTTGTTTCTTACTCCGCCATGGAACAAGATGATCACCATGAAACACACAGAGGCCGGTAGTAGAGCGCCGATCAGTCAAAGAACCGGCGAAATCAGCATCAGTGAAGCAGGAGAGACTGGAGACACTGTCAGCCCGATAGAATAGCCCAAGACCAGGAGCATGCTTGAGATAGCGAAGAACACGTCGAGCGGCCTCTAGATGAGCAGTCCTAGGAGAATGCATAAACTGACTCAGAACGCCTACTGAGAAGTTGATGTCTGGCCTCGTATTTGTCAAGTATATCAGGCGGCCAACCAGACGCTGGTACTGAGAAGGGTCTGGTAGAGGATCTCCAGATTCAGCATGAAGACGATGATTGGTATCCATAGGCGTACGCACAGGACGACAACCCAGGAGACCAGAATCCTGGAGGAGATCTAAGGTGTACTTTCGCTGGGATATGGAGATGCCCTGTCCGGAGCGAGCCACTTCAATCCCAAGGAAATAACGGAGAGATCCAAGATCTTTCACCTCAAAGGCGGAGCGGAGAGTAGCTTTCACCTCAGAAATACCAGCAGAGTCATCCCCAGTAAGAATAATGTCGTCAACATAGACCAAGAGAATGGCACGACGGCCCTCTGGTGTGGCGCGAACAAAGCAAGTGTGATCCGCATGACACTGAGTGAAGCCTATCTGAAGGATAACAGTGCTGAACCGGTCAAACAAGGCACGCGGTGATTGCTTCAGGCCGTACATGGATTTGTGCAGACGACAAACCCTGCCCGAATACTCCCCATGAAGGGCAAATCCCGGTGGAGGAGCCATATAAACCTCCTCCTGTAAGGTTCCATGGAGGAAAGCATTCTTGACGTCGAGCTGGTAGAGCGGCCATGCCCGGGATGCCACAAGGGAGAGCGGAAGATGAACACTAGTCAGCTTGGCCACGGGAGCAAACGTGGCCCCAAACTCATCAGGAGCCTGAGTAAATCCCTTAGCCACCAAGCGAGCCTTGTAGCGATCAATCGAACCATCAGCACCATACTTCACAGTATAGACCCATTTGCACCCAACGATGCGTTTCCCGGGAGGCAGAGGAACAAGAGACCACGTCCCGGTATGACGAAGAGCAGAAATCTCCTCCTCCATGGCCCGAACCCACCGCGAATCAAGGAGAGCCTCAGCAGTCGAAGCGGGGATTCGAACCGAATCAACAGCAGCCACAAAAACCTAGTAAGAGGGAGAGAACCGCTGGTAGAAAACAACACTAGCCAGCGGGTGCTCAGTGACAGAAGAACGAACACAAGCACGGTGGCCCTTTCGCAAGGCAATAGGTAAATCATCAGAAGTAGTAGATGGAGGAGGCTCAAGAGAGGTACCTGCAACCGGAAGGAGCAATGGATCTGGAACTGAGGGAGAAATGAGAGTAACAGGTGGTGTGGGCGTGCCGGTGAGTGTAAGTAAGTAGGACAGGCGGAGGTGATGGAGGTGAGACGGCGGGGACGATCAGGACAGGTTGCACAATAGTAGGGGGTCCGGGGTAGTCGAGGGAGAGGGAAAGAAGGGAACCTCCTCGTGAAACGTCACATCACGAGAGTGAATGATACGGCGGAAACGGGGATCATAACAGCGATGCACCTTAGTGGTAGTCGAGTAGCCGAGAAAGAGACAACGGACAGCCCGATCGTCGAGTTTTGTCCGGGAAGGACGCCGATCCTGGACAAAACACACACATCCAAAGACCCGAAGAGGGATGAGAAAAATAGAGGCGGAAGGGTGGACAAGACTGTAGGGAGCAATACCGTCAAGGGGGTGGGACTGAGTTCGATTGATAAGAAAGGTCACGGTAAGGAGAGCAGCACTCCAGTAGGACTTAGGAACATACATGCCTCGAAGAAGGCATCGAACAGTGTCCAACAGGTGACAGTTTTTGCGTTCGGCCACACCATTTTGCTCGGGGGTGGCCGGACACGAAAACTGGTGGAGGGTGCCTTCAGTGCGAAGAAACATGTCAAAGGAGCGCGAGGTGTATTCACCTCCACTGTCAGAGCGAAGAATGTGAACAGACTTGCCATGTTGTGTCTGTATCATACGAGTAGAGTGAGTGTAAACAGAAAGAATGTCAGATTTACGTTTTAGAAGGTAAACCCATAAACAACGAGAATAGTCATCAATAAAAGTGACAAAATACGAGAATCCATCAAAAGAAACAATAGGGGCAGGGCCCCAAACATCAAAATGTATCAACTCGAAACAAAAAGTAGCACGACTAACAGAAGATACATAGGTACTGCGAGTGTGTTTTGACAATTCACAAACATCACAATGAAAAGAAAAAGAGAAAGACACATCAGGGCAAACAGATAACATCTGAGGAGGGCTAGTATGACCGAGGCGGGCATGCCAAAGCAAACTCGATGACGAAGCAGAAGCAGCAGTGGTGGTGGTAGCAGCAGTGGGGGGAGGCATCACCAGATGGTACATCCCATTCTTATCAATCTCCGTACCAAAAGTCCTCCTTCATCGCAGGTCCTGAAAAACACAATGATCAGGGTAGAAAGTGACTAAACAGTTCAACGCACGAGTAATACTACTAACAGATAAAATGTTGAGAGCCATGTGAGGTACAAGAAGAACAGAGTCAAGGGAAAGAGAGGAAGAGAGAGGGACAGTGCCCCGGCTGAGGACAGGAGTAAACGAGCTATCAGCAAAGCGCACATCCCGGTGGGAGCAAGGAGCAACCTAGCGCAGGAGGGAAGACGTACCAGTCATATGGTCGGTGGCACCAGAATCAATCACCCAGGGTGATGAACCCTGGTCAACCGTGGTCGCAAAGCAAGCAAACGGAGTACCTGAGGATGAAGAGCTAGGAGAGGCAGAGGCAACAGTGGATGACTGAGATTGCTGGAACTGCTGAAACTGCTGAAACTGGGCCAACATGTGACTGAAATCCGAAGAAGTGACTCCCGAGGGACGCTCGACGGTATCAAAAGACCCGACAATAGCAACGGTAGAGCGCAAAGCACCAAACGAAGTACGATCAGTGTTGGGAAAATGATTTCTCTTAACCCCTAGAAATGAGTTAAAGAAAGAGTTTTATGAATGAATAACAAAAGACCAAGTAAATATGCGTCGAATGGTATTCGACGCTACGTCGAAATATTGTCGACGTTTTCTTCAGGATATGTCGAAGTAACTCTAGGAAGATTTCGACGTATGTCTTATCGACGCTACTCTGATTTCTAGTCGACGCATACAGAGAAGTCGACGCACTTTTGTCGACGCGCATTCCTCATATCTCTCTCGACGTCGGGCTAAGATGAATTCGACGCTTACGTCGAATAGTAATCGACGCACGTCGATCTTTATGACAAATTTATTATTGCGCCAGATCTCTTTCCTTCTTTTCTGAAGATCTGATTTATATAGAATGATGTTAATATTTTATAGCCGTTCTGAATCATTCTTTCCTTCTATTTGATTCTTGGCTAAATCTGATTAACTCTATTTTGGATATTATTTGAAATCTGAATTAACATTTTCCATTTATGCTATAACTGCTATGGAAATATTTCTCTCTTCCTAAATCTCTGGCTGCTAATTGATTCCTCTCCTATAGTGCTATCTTATTACACAGAGCTATAAAATAAAGAGGAAGTCGGCAGGAAATAAACAAGAGTGATCTACCACACATATATGACATAGAGGAAAAAGCTCCCAAAAGAAAAGAGAGATATTGAGAAAAAGCTCTGCAGCAACATCCATCCATTTCTACTTCTGCTCACTGCTCACTGCTGCAAAATCTGATTGCTCTCACTAAAATAAAGAAAGGCTACAAATCTTCTTCTCTCTATAGAAGAAAGATTTAATTCATAACTTGTGCTTCAAATCTTCTTGCTAGGAAGAAGATTCATTATTGTCTTTATTTCTTTCTCCTTCTTTATTCTTATTCACTATTGTAAAAGAGTTTTTAGAATCTCTCTTCAAAAAAAAAAAAAATTCAGTGTACTGGTTCTAAGAGTCTCCTTTTCAAAAGACTCAGTTGGTTCTAAGAGTCTCCTTGTCAAAAGACTCAGGGTGGTTCTAAGAGTCTCCTTATCAAAAGACTCAGTGCAAGTTAGTGAATTCCTACCAAGGGGGTAGAAGAGTGGACTACCCAAAGTTTGGGGAACCACTATATTTTCTTGTGTTGTGCTGTGAAATTTCTTTCTTGCATTTACTTAATTGCTTGTCTAATTCTTGTTGGTGTGTGGGAAGCTCTAATCTGTGATCATACACATATATATATTAACTTTGCACAAAATATTTTAAATCTCTATTCACCCCCCCTCTAGAGAATTCTAGTGAGGTTAACTGTGCACTTTCAATTGGTATCAGAGGGAGGTTGATCTAAAAAGGATAACTCCTTGATCAAAAAGATCCTACCTTATATATATATATATTTTTTTTTTTCTATTTTTCACATGGCACAAATCAAAGATTATGCTTCCACCAGACCACCAATGTGCAACCTTGAAAAGTTTGCAGTTTGGAAAACAAGAATCAGAATCTATATGAATTCTATTGATGCTGACTTGTTCAATATTACTGTAACAGGTCCACCAAAGCCCTATAGAAAGGATGCAAATGGAAACATCACACAAACACTTGTTCCAAGATCTGAATGGACAGAAGATGAGAAGAAGGCAAGAACTCATGATCTAAAGGCCATGAACATACTTGTCTCAACTCTCTCAGATGACATCTTTCAAAAGGTTGTTGACTGTGAATCATCCAAGGAAATTTGGGATGCCCTCATAAAGATGGTGGAAGGAAGTGCTGATGAAAAGAAAGACAAGAAGGCCCTATTGATCTCTCAATATGAGAACTTTCAAAAGAAGGCTGAAGAAGGCATCTCTGAAATGTATGACAGATTCAGTCTGATCATCAATCAACTAAGAGACTTGGATAGAGAAATCTCTCTTACTGAGATAAATGACAAATTACTAATGAGTCTCCCTAGTTCATGGGACTCAAGAATTTGGGCAATAAAAGACACAAGAGGACAAAAAGAGATCTCAACAGATGCTCTCTTAGGAAAACTCAGATCCTATGAGCAGTTGCTGAAAACTAGAGAGGAGAAGGAAAGAAGAGAAAACGCCCCAAGTCCCTCAAAAAGCAGGAACATTGCTCTAAAGGCAACAGAAGAAGAAACTTCTGTCACTGAAGAAGAATTATTCAGTTTCTTGGCCAGAAGATTTAGGAAATGGGTCAAGAAAGATGGATCAAAAAGGAGGGAGTCAAGACCAAGGTATGACAAAACACCCACTAAAGAAATAATTTGCTATTCTTGCAGAAAACCTGGACACATTGCCCCAGAATGTCCAGAGAATGCTGAAACAGAGAAGGATCTGAAAAAGAAAGATCTGAAGAAAAAGGGGAAGAAGAAAGAAAAAGGCTTCATTGCTGGAGTCTGGAGTGAAACAAACTCTGAGGATAGTTCATCCTCTAAGAGTGACAATGAAGAATCTAGACAAGAAGACATATGCTTGATGGCCTTTGAAGATACAAAGAATGATGATAAACCATGGAGTGAAACAGGATCAGAAGAAGATCTATCCTCAGATGATGAAAAAGAAGAGAACCTCATTCTCATTGAGGAATTTGAGAATGAGGATGAGGTAAGTATGTTTGATGACATTGATTTTCAAAGTGATAGCTTTAGAAATGATTTTATAAAAATGTACCTAGATCACCTAAAAACAAATCAAGAAATTGAGGATCTAAAAGAACAAATCAATGTAGCTAAAAATCAGAGAAACATAGAAATTAACTCTTCTAAAGATTATGAATCAATAGCTAGCAGAATAAAGAAGGAAACAGAAAGGGCCAATATAGAAAATCAGTTCCTTAAGAACAAAGTAACCCAGGCAAAAGCCTTTGAAGAATCAATAAAAATAAGAAGTCAAAATCTTAAGGAAATCACTGACAAACAAACAATAAGACCCAAACATCTTGGGCTAGGGGCTGATCCCTCAATCAGCCTAACTTCATCCAACAAACCTGCTTGGATGAGCCCTATAAAATTCACTAAACCTGTTAATTTGTTAAACCAAGAAAAAGATAAGGGAGAAAAAGAAACCAAGGAATTTGATGAAACATCTTATTATTCAGCTGATGATTCACATACTTCATCTGAAGAAACAATCAATCCAAGAAGAACAACACATAAAGGAGTAAAAACAGAGAAAGGCAAAATGAAAATTTGTGAAGACACAGATGCGTCGACTTCATATCGACGTATGCACGATAGTGCGTCGACTTATTCTCGACGAAACCTCTCAGATGCCTCGACCTCTACTCGACGCTTGAATAAAGATACGTCGACATCAATTCGACGCAACTTTCCTCATGCGTCGACACCAGATCAACGCAATCTGAGGAATGCGTCGATAACAAATCAACGCAATTATCAACATACGTCGAATAGATATCGACGCAAAAATGTTCAGAGCAACTTAAATACATTCTCTCCAAAAGTCTTTTATCCTAACCCTCATTCAGGAACCAGTCATCCTAATCATGAATTTTATCCAAATAAACACTTCAATCCCAAACAAAATGTTTATCTTAACCAAAAATCCCATCTTAATCAAAACCTATATTCAAACCAACACTCTTATTCTAATCAACAATTATATCCTGCTCTAAATTCAAATTCCCTTAATACTAGGATAATCAAGTGCTATATATGTAACAAAGCTGGCCATACTACCAAGCAATGTTGGTACAATCAATCAAACTATCTGTAAGATCTAGTTCAAAACTGACTCAGAAAACATTAGGACTAGAAAGAAATAATGAGAAATAAAAATTTAAAATTCTTTTTAAAAGTCACTTCTAGTCGACGCACCGTCGATAACCAACACAATAAATCGACGCATGCGTCGACCAAAATCGACGCATACGTCGATAGAAAACCCTAAACATCTCAAACTCTGTCTATATCAACGATGACGTCGAATTACACTCGACGTAACGTCGACTTCAGGATAAAAGAGCGGCAACATTAGAATATTTTCGGTCACATCCACTGGAGTACCGAAAAAGCCTCGAATTGAGCCCTGTTTCGACGTTTCACCTGACTTAAAAAGACTCTTCAGAAACCTTCACTACTCTGCATCTTTTATCCTCCGTGCTCCTTTGTCCAGCTGATTCTTCTTACTGATCCTCAATGGCTCCCAAAATAAATTCTGGGTTCGACATTGATCTCGGATCCTTCCAAGCAGCAGCAGAGAACTATAAGAGCATCATTGCTCTATTCGATGAAGCGGGATTGAACAAGCTCATCTCTTCTAGGTGCAAGCTCCTGGAAACTGAGCTCACTGAGCTCATATCTCATGTTCAGATCTCTGAACAAGGAGAAATCCAAGGAACACTCTATGAGACACCAGTCTCAATCTCTGCAGACCACATTAGGGCCACCTTTGATCTCCCATCAGGTATATCCTAATGCCTCTTTCATTTCAATAAAATAGGAAAAGAAAATGAGCCTCTCATGAATGACTTGACTAGTCTAAAATTATTCCCCTATTAGGTGATGAATCCATTGAACTCACACCTGATGAAGTCAAGCATTTACTTAGCACCATGAAATTCTCAAAAGACAGACCAATCCATCTGAAAAAGATAGACTTTTCAGATGAGTACAGATTGCTGGCAGACATAGTAGGGAAGATACTGCTATGCAAAATATCAGCCCATGATGCAGTGCCCAAACAGCAGCTGAACATCATGGGGGCTCTTGTGCTGAAGAAGTAGGTGAATTGGGCCAGATGTCTTCTCAAAATGATAGCCTCCAAATATTCCCACAAGGAAAATGCTTATATGAGAATCATGAGTCAGGTTCTCTTCCATTCCTTCCCTGACCTCTGCAGGTCTAAAGGAATTCCCATCCCTCCAGGAAAAAGGATGTCCATAGCCCTATTTTCTAAATGGGCCAGGCAAATCCCTAAGCCTGGTTCCATTCCTGAAAGGACTCCATCTCCTCCTATCTCTCCTACTCCTCCTTCTCCTCCTCAAACAAATCTCTCCTCTCTCCCATCATCATCCACACAAATACCACCTCAATCCCTTGCTCAGCATTCTTCTATTCCTCCACCTCCTCCATCAAATACACCTACCCAACATGATAGTATTCCATCTCCACATTCCTCTCATACACCTCCACCATTATCTCCTCCTCCACCATCTGCATCCACTGAGGCTCTACTCACTCAGTGCATCCAATCTGCAGCCCAAAAATTCCAGGCAATGCTAGATGAGCATTGCTCACAGATTCACTCCTCCATTCTACACATGCACACCCAAATAGATGGGGTAAGTGCCTCTGTGCAAGATCTAAAGTCATCTCTCTCTTCCTCTAGAGTGACTAGGTCTTTCTTAACCTCCTTGGCCAAGAAGGTCAAGAAGGGGGAGAATCTAGATGAAGATCAGCTCTCCAATCCTGAGCTCCATATTGATGAACAAACAATAGAGATACTCAACATAGCAAGAGATGCTGTAAATCAAATAGCACCACTACAAGGGGAAGGGAGCAGAGCAGTGAATGAGGCTGATAATGAAGCTGGTACAAATATAGATAAAAATGAACCAGCTGATGGAACTGAGAAAGAAAATGAAGCTGATACTGGAAAAGAAAAAGAGACAGATATTCTGCTGGCTGAAGAAGAAAGAATAAAAGGAGCTCTATCCCAGGGGGAGCTACCTGCGCAGGGGGAGCTAAATGAACTTCTTACAAGTGAGAAAGAGAAATCCTCTTCTCCTAAAACATTGGTATTCAAGAGAAAAAGAAAGACTCCTCCTACCCCACCTGAGTAGTATTTGAAAACAATGCTGATATATTTTATCTTATAGTTGAAAATGATATGGTATAAAAATGACATCTGTTTATATGATTCTGGAATATCTGCTTAAATGATCTCCCTCTCTAAATTTCACTTTTGATTAAGTGACATACCTCTTATCCTTACAAATTATGTGCTGAGTTGATTTTATGCTAAGACAATTTCTCCTTAAATAGGGTTAAGACAAATAGGGGGAGATTGTTGGGAAAATGATTTCTCTTAACCCCTAGAAATGAGTTAAAGAAAGAGTTTTATGAATGAATAACAAAAGACCAAGTAAATATGCGTCGAATGGTATTCGACGCTACGTCGAAATATAGTCGACGTTTTCTTCAGGATATGTCGAAGTAACTCTAGGAAGATTTCGACGTATGTCTTATCGACGCTACTCTGATTTCTAGTCGACGCATACAGAGAAGTCGACGCACTTTTGTCGACGCACATTCCTCATATCTCTCTCGACGTCGGGCTAAGATGAATTCGACGCTTACGTCGAATAGTAATCGACGCACGTCGATCTTTATGACAGATTTATTATTGCGCCAGATCTCTTTCCTTCTTTTCTGAAGATCTGATTTATATAGAATGATGTTAATATTTTATAGCCGTTCTGAATCATTCTTTCCTTCTATTTGATTCTTGGCTAAATCTGATTAACTCTATTTTGGATATTATTTGAAATCTGAATTAACATTTTCCATTTATGCTATAACTGCTATGGAAATATTTCTCTCTTCCTAAATCTCTGGCTGCTAATTGATTCCTCTCCTATAGTGCTATCTTATTACACAGAGCTATAAAATAAAGAGGAAGTCGGCAGGAAATAAACAAGAGTGATCTACCACACATATATGACATAGAGGAAAAAGCTCCAAAAAGAAAAGAGAGATATTGAGAAAAAGCTCTGCAGCAACATCCATCCATTTCTACTTCTGCTCACTGCTCACTGCTGCAAAATCTGATTGCTCTCACTAAAAGAAAGAAAGGCTACAAATCTTCTTCTCTCTATAGAAGAAAGATTTAATTCATAACTTGTGCTTCAAATCTTCTTGCTAGGAAGAAGATTCATTATTGTCTTTATTTCTTTCTCCTTCTTTATTCTTATTCACTATTGTAAAAGAGTTTTTAGAATCTCTCTTCAAAAAAAAAAAAAAAAAAATTCAGTGTACTGGTTCTAAGAGTCTCCTTTTCAAAAGACTCAGTTGGTTCTAAGAGTCTCCTTGTCAAAAGACTCAGGGTGGTTCTAAGAGTCTCCTTATCAAAAGACTCAGTGCAAGTTAGTGAATTCCTACCAAGGGGGTAGAAGAGTGGACTACCCAAAGTTTGGGGAACCACTATATTTTCTTGTGTTGTGCTGTGAAATTTCTTTCTTGCATTTACTTAATTGCTTGTCTAATTCTTGTTGGTGTGTGGGAAGCTCTAATCTGTGATCATACACATATATATATATATATATTAACTTTGCACAAAATATTTTAAATCTCTATTCACCCCCCCTCTAGAGAATTCTAGTGAGGTTAACTGTGCACTTTCAATCAGAACCCCAGAGGTGTGGGTAGAGCTGATAACAACGACTGCGGTCATGATAGAGACGCCCACAATGAGAGCAAGGGCCAGGCGGACCCGTAGAGCCACGGCCACCGGAGGAGCCACGTCCCCCAGACTGTGTAGAAGAACCACGACCTCCACGGCTCCGAGAGCCAGAAGCGGGAGGACGAGAAGAAGCTGCAAGAGCCATCTGCTCAGTAGGGAGCGAGGAAGTAGTACGCGCGCCGGAAAGGCATGAGTGACGCTGCAGGCATTTCTCATGCTCAGAGACAATGTAGTAGGCCTCAAGGAGATCTGGCAAAGGAGACATGTCCACAATCTGAGCACGAGTGGACTCATACTCGGGGCGAAGCCCCATCAAGAACTGGTAGGTCTCCCGACGCTGTCGCTGTTGCCGGATAAGGGTGACATCCTCGGGAGATTTCAGGGCACTAAGAGGCTCCAGATCGTTGAGTTCCAGAAAACGATCCTGAAGGTAGGTGAAGTACTCCTGAACAGACTGCTCCCCCTGAGTAGCGGAAGCAATATCCTGAAAGACACCAAAAATCTGGGCATCAACACGTGTGTGCCTGAAGGTGCGCTGAAGGGCAGACCAAAGTTCGGCGATGTCCTCAAAACGCATGAACTGGCCGAAGATACGAGGCTCCATCGAGCACTGGATCCAGCCAAGAACCATGAATTTCTCCGTGGACCACTTGACCAAATCATCTTTCTTGTCATCAGGAGGCTTGGGAGGGCCGCCAGTCAACCAAGAAAATTTATTTCGACCAGCAAGGGCCACCTTCATCGATGTAGCCCAAGAAGAATAGTTCCGCTCATCCAGAAGGATGCTAGTAATCCGCCTCGAGGAGGATTCGTAGGTGTCCGTAGAAGCCATGAACCAAGAGGAAAGAAACACCGAGATCCCTCCCACAAAGGAGATCGAGGATCGAAAAGAAAATTGCGCGGGAACCTGAAGAAGCGCTGGAACTAGCGCTGGAACAGGGAAGTCGATCGCGGGAAGCACCGATACACTGGAGCGGGATACGCCGATCGCGGGCGAAAAGACAGCGGGAAGCGGGATGCCGAGCGGGATGAAGAGCGAACGCCGATCGGGATGCCGATGCCGAGCGGGAACCGAGCGGGATGCCGATGCCGAGCGGGATGCCGATGCGGGAACCGAGCGGGATGCTATGCCGAGCGGGATGCCGAGCGGGATGCGTTAACCGATCGGGATGCCGAGCGAGAACCCTAGGTTTGCTCTGATACCATGTAGGAGAAAATAATGAAAGCTCATATCTCCAAATGAGGAGACAAATCAATTAAATAGACAAAAAAATATTACAGGCTAAAGGCAGACCAGACCAATAAGTACAAATACAAATATACAACAATAACTCTAATAGAACTAACCTTAAGCCTAATCACCAAACCATGATAAATTCTCTCCCTAGCTTTAACAGAGATCTAGTTGCTACACCCGCGGCGAATTCCACCCCATAGATCTTCCATGATCTAATCGTCATCTCAACGGTGAATTAACCATGAGCAAGGGTTATACATGATAATAGAAAAGATAAGACAAGAACTGAAACAATAGTACAAAGGAAAACTTCTCTCTAGAAGAACCCTTGATCTTGATGTCATTTTGATGTAAAGGTTCAGTCCTTTGCATAGGATGCTTCCTTTTCCTTGTATACATGATCCTCGAACTTCTCTGCTTGATAAGAGTTTGATTACAGCGAGAACACTTGGATCTTGAGAGAAAACTTCAAGAGAATTTGTAGAGAAAACTTCTTGATCACTTTTTAATGGTCTTCAATCTCCTTGCTTGGTTGCTCTTGATCTTTGTTGAAGAACTCTCTCTTGAATAAGTGAAGATGACCCCTTCACTCCTTTTGGACTGCTAGGCTGAACTCCCTCTTAAAATTTTGTGAAGTTTGGAACTACCAGCAACCATGCAGATGTTCACCGATCGCCAACTGGGAGAAGTAATCACTGATTGCCGACCGGAGCTAGCAATCGTCGAGTGCCGACCGGAGTAGCGATCGTCGATGCCTTCTAGGAACCATGCAGAAGAGATCGTCGAACGCCTATCGGGAGAAGAGATCGCCGATCGCCGAATGGAGCAAACTATCACCGAGCGCCGTCCGAGAGTAGTGATCGCCGAGCGCCGTCCGGGAGTAGCGATTGCCGACTGTATCTAATGATCGCGGACCTGGAGTAGCGATTGCGGACCGGGAGTAGTGAAATCACCAATCAGGAGAAGTGATCGCCAATCGCCGATCGGAGCTAACAATCGCCGATCGTATTAACGTCGGGCGGTATCTGCTACCGCTGGCGGTAGTGTTCATTTTCTGACCATATCTTCGTTACGCTCGATCAAATCCTTATACTCCGTTACCAGTATCATCACATATATCTGTACCAACACACTATGAAAACTTGCAAATGAACATTAAAGACTTGTCAAGATTGGTTATTCTCAAACAAAAGAGTAACGAACCATGCTCCAACAATTTGATTACAAATATTCTAAATTAGATAATATGAAATGTAAACATTGAGGGGAGGTTTTTGTCATTTCGTAAGTTAGAGCGGTGCAAACTGTAATTACACACTTCGAGGGGAGGTCCCGATAAATAACCCTATATATATATTCTATTTCTTCAAGAGTTGACGGGGATTTCAGCCTTGAATCAAAGGAGTCGTAGCCTATTATGATCCCATCAGAAGTTAGAAACATAAAAGAAATCAAATTGTTTGATCCTGTTTGGTTTTGGGTTAGAGCTTAAGTCAAGAACAGTAATTTGGAATGATTGAAAGAGATTTAAAAGTTAATAAATATAACATCTACTATTTATTTCTACATTGCATGAATCAACCCACCCATTATGAATTTTCAAGTTTCTTTTTATATTCCTTACAAAAAAATCAAATTTCATTTTATGGAATACTAAAACCATAAACCGGAATTGAATCTAACCAAACCGATTTATTTCCCATCTGATTTTCTTCCTTCTCAAGTATTTTCCGCCGTAAGAGGTTGTGAGCACCACCATTCTATGTTGTTGAACAGGGTGCATGCCCAGCCTGCAAAAGGCAGTTCATCGGGTACCGGAACCAAGTTATCCGGTGTGCAGGCTGCAGGAACATTGTATGGCAACCGGGAGGTGATGATTTCCCGTAAACCTTACGAGCCGGATATAATCGACATCGAGATTGAGGAGAAATAAGGTAATTCTTTGTTTTGTAACATCACGCGAATAAAATTGCTCGATAATTTCTATGATCACAAACACTGAACTACTATATAGCTTCAAAGCAAACATTTAAAAAAAAAGATTCAAACTTTGATATATCCTAATATATAGCTGCTTGGTGGCGGCTGGTGTTTTTTGCAGGAAAAGGAGATAAATGTAGATCTTACCGGAAGAAGCTGCTGCTGTGATGGCCTGTCCTGGAGCTGTGCATGCAAACCAATAAGTAATGTTTTTTTAGTAATCTTTTCGATGAGCATACTCGTGGTTGGAATGTTTCGCGCACTGCATCTTGTACATGAAGTAGGGGGTTGGTTCATAGAAATTTTATGATAGTGTATAATGTGATAAAAGGTATGTTTAAATCGACATATTGCACTTGTAGTGATATAATTCTTTGAGCGTGTATATGCATTTCTTCTTACATATACTGATAACTACCAAGGGCATTAAATCAGATGATGAAATGAAAGTAAAGATTGAAGCTCCATTTGGCGTGGCTTTTGTTTTGCTTTTTCACATTTCTTCATCGTAAAAGCGAGTGAAGTTCTTTAGGTGTGATTGGAAGTTCACGAACAATGGTTCATAATCACGACGTTCACGTCTGCAACCGCTGCGCCAAACGAGGCCCAAGTTAAAATACACCTTGCCGGTTGAGGTGTTGCCGTGTGATCTCATGAGTTCAAGTCCTGGAAGCAGCCTCTTGCAAAAATGCAGGATAAGATCTGCCTACATTTCACCCTAGTGGTGAGACCTTTCCGTGAACCCTTGCTGCGCAGGGATGCTTTGTGCGCTTCTCGTTGTGAACTAAAAGGATATCACAAAGTAGCCAAAGATCTCGTGGTCTGTTAAAGAGTAATTTGTGGGAGGCCCAGCTCGCTTTCATTTGCTAGTCTTTTTTATGCGTGCACTTGTTTTGTTTATTTAAAATGATGGTTTAGCAAACTTCAAATATAACCAATAGCCACATTAAAAAGACAGTATACTATTTACATGTAAAAATCTAATGATGCCGCTTGGCCTATTTTGCTTATCCACGATAATTTGGTCTGTCATCAAATAGAAATGTGATTATTTTTTGACATCGCTTGTTATTATTGTAAAATTAATAAATTGTATGATCATTTATAAATGATTTTGATTAAAGAATGGTGTACTTTAGGCTCCTTTTGGCGTGGTGGCAGTGATTGCGAGCGCGGCGGTTATGAACCGTCATTCGTGAACGCCCGGACTCACCCAAGGAACTTGATCTACTTTTATGTTCAAAACTAGACTTGTCATGCCAAACATATATTCTACGACGGTCACATTTTCGTCCAAACTCACAAGAGCAAGAACACTGCACCAAACGGAGCCTTAACCCAATTAAACTTGAAATGTTAGATATGCCAGCTCAATAATATCCTTCGTGGGGTTGTTACAAACTCCCATTCAACGGCTTCCATCTTTTAAACGTCACAGTTAGAAAAGAAAAAGGGTAATGTTAAGGGGAGATTAATTTTAGCTAGGTGTAAATTATTATTGTGTCAACATAATTTTTTTTGGGTGCTGCTATAAGCATTGCAGTTTTGGCTATCCGCACTCAATTTGCCCAAGTTATTACGCAACTTTTGAAAATACGTCTTGTATATTCATTTTTAGGAAAAGTGTTCAACACGAAAGTTGTAGATCTCGTCGAGATCTACAACTTTCGTGTTGAACACTTTTCCTAAAAATGCATTTACAAGTCGTATTTCCAAAAATTCGCTATAATTATGCTCATATTTCAATCAGAGCGGCAATACGTCGTGTGCGTGCATTTTTAGGAAAAGTGTTCAACAAGAAAGTTGTAGATATCGCCAAGATCTACAACTTTCGTGTTGAACACTTTTCCTAAAAATAAATGTACAAGACGTATTTCCAAAAGACGCGTAGTAACTCGCACAAATTTAGTGCGGATAGCCAAAACTGCAGTGCTAATAGCAGCGCCCTTCTTTTTTTAAAACAATATAAAGCAATAAACTTTGGCTTCGTTTGGCGCGGTGGTGGCGATCGTGAAAGCCGTGATCATGAACCGTCGTTCGTGGACGCCCAACCTCACCTAAAAATTTTTCATGCATTTTATGCTCAAAACTAGTTTATTTTCTTTACGGCGGTTAAAACCTGTCTTGCCAGCCAAAACCTGTCTTGCCAAACATACATTCTACGATAACGACGTTTTTGACCAAACCCGCCAGAGCAAATAAGCCGCGCCAAACGAAGACTACAAGAAAGCGATTTCATCATCCAGCGGGAGTACATAAGGGCAACCTAATAAGCCGAAAGGATTCAGCATCTTCGGCCTCTAGCATCCAGCAGGAGCGCGTATAGGGCTCCGGCGGCGAGAGAACATTGGAAGGCTTGAGTTGGCCATACATGATATACCCTTAACAATCTTATAAAAACAACTGTTATATGTTTTAAGCAGTTTAACACCTCGGCATTTTTTTAATCAATTTATATTCATACTATTAGATTATTGACTGTTAAAAAAAATAAAATGTATTAATATTTTCTCCTAATAATGAAAATAAATTAACTATGGAAGAAAAGGAAGATAATTCCATTTAAACATTCATACTTTGGAACACTCAGCTTGAAAAAAAAAATTATAATCTCATATTAAAAAAAAACTGATTTACAATTTAGTCTTTTATAATAAAGTGAGATAATAAGCTATATAAAAATTACACCACAAATCCTAAACACTAAGGCTCCGTTTGGAGGGACTTATTTTCACCGGTCAAGCGGTCACGACCGCATGAACCGGACCTTAATTAAGGTCCGGTTCATGCGGTCGTGACCGCTTGACCGGTGAAAGTAAGTCCCTCCAAACGGAGCCTAAATTAGGGATGAGAAATTCATTTAAATATTCATACTTCTGAATGTACAGCTTTAAAAGAAACAAAATCAAATTTTAAATAAATTAAGAACTAATTTGAAATTAGTCAAATGAGATAATTAAACATATAAAGGAAAAAAAGAACATGAGATAGCATGCAAACTAATGTCCAACAGTGCTCAAATATTTTCGCATTCGTCTCTGTTGCCGGTCGCTCGGTTTTCCTCCGGTGCGGAGAATCGGACCACCTTAGCTCTGAGTCGGACCGGGCGCGCAAACAGACAATAAAAACCAAGCAGCAATGACAAGAGACTTTTTTTTTACCGTGGAAAATCCGGAAATGGTGAAAAATCACGTGGGCGGATCTGACCGGGCCGAAATCCACTATTTACCTTTGTTTACAAGTGTCTGGAGTTCCTCGGAGGGTGACAGACCACCTCTCCATTACAGGCTAGGAGTACAAAGAGAAGAGAAAATGAGCTAAATCCACGAAGCTTGGAGGGGAGCTTCCACAGAATCGTTCCTTTGTGCCCTCTTCTGTGCTCGCTGAAGCATCCAAGTGAGCGTTGAGCGGCCCAGAGAGGGAGCGGAGCGAATTTCAAGCGAATGAGTGATCTAGGTCCCACGCTCTCGCCGAAAATCTCAAAGCTCTCTCTAGTCTCTGGAATTGCTTTTCTTCAAATGAAGGCATGAGGGTCTTTTTATAGTTTTCTGGAGGAACGTGATGGTAATTGCGCCAGGATGAGTCATGAGTTGGCGAATGGCGTCGCTCCGTCTAGGTCATCTGGATTGCCAATTTCCACAAAATGACGAACATGCCCCCGAGCGGTCCGGGTAGGTTGCTCGGCGGCGGCGGTAGCCGACGACGATAGCTGACGGCGACTGGAGGTGGCGGCGGCCGCCGGCGCGCGCGCACGGGTTTTGCTGGAAGAGTCCGTTCCGCCGCTGGTTGTTGCGAAAGGCAAGAAGCAGAAGTCCTCTTCTTTCAGAGCTGCTATACTGAAGGTACGCCAATCGTTCTGCTTGTTTATTCCTTTACGATGTATTTTGTCGTCGCCTTGACCCAGCTTTTATTTTTGCAGCTACATGAATTACAGATGAAGCTGGGCTAGTTGGATGGTTCCCTAGCCGCTTCCCGGAAGGGGAGGGAGAAGGCACTCTCCCAGCTGGACAAATCAGCGGTCGAGTTGGCCTCTTCCCGGGCTGAGGCCGAGGAGCTATGAGGGAAGCTTGATGCGGCCGAGGCAGGCCTTGCAGAGTCGCTTCATTGCACGGAATCGGTCGGGGCAGAGATGGCTAGGTTGGAGGCAGAGGAGGAGCGGCTGAAGGAGGAGGGAGCCCAGTTGTCCTTGGCGCAGGACATTGAGGCTGCTCGAGCTTCTGCGGTGGCGGAGTACAAGGAGTCTTACGACTTCAGGGTGGAGCAAGTTCAGATTGTATAGGAGGCCCGCTCCGAGATGATGGCTTCCGAGGTTGACCCACTCTTGGAGGATGAGCGGGATGCCCGATCCGCCTGGGATTCATCAAGGGATTGCGGCTTGCTCAAAGGATGTCGGAGCGCTCAGATCTTGGTGTGGAGGATGTTTCGGATGTTGATCCAGACGTCGACATCGAGAGATGACTTTCTTGTATCTTCCATGTATTTGTTACTTGATTTGCTTCTGCTTTGTTTTCGTGGGCGCAACTTCGCATTGTTGTATACTTTTTTATCTTTTATGATAATGTAGCCCGTGGGGCAGTTTTTTGTTTGCGTGAAGATCTTTTGGAGCATTCCGATCTTTCATGCTCTTTCGTTTTATCCAGTGTGCGCAGCGTTTAGCATTGGCCTTAGCATCTGTGGACTAGCGCTTGGCTTGAGCGTCGGCGCTTGAGCGGGGTGAGACATTAGCGAGAGACATTCGTCGTCTTGTGCTTTGGAAGGACTTAGGGTCCGTTCTAGCGGAGGTGGCGAAGAACCTTTGTTTGTTTGTAACTTGGAAGGGGTCGGGGTCCGCTCCATTGTTGGTGGAGGTGGCGAAGAACCTTTGTTCGATCGTGCCTTGGAAGCGCTCGGGGTCTACTCCATTGTTGGTGGCGAAGAACCTTTGTTTGTTCGCGCCTCAGGAGGACAAGGGTCCGTCCGGGTGGAGGTGTGTATATTCAATGCAGATCAATTTTCAAGAAGATCTGTGCAGTAAATGCGGCTCTGCATCAGTCAAGACGACAAACTATCTTCTAGACGATATCGTCTTGATCGTCTAGACGATATATGTTCTTCACGACGATATCGTCGATATTCTCATGTCTACACAACTTAACATAGTTATATAGACGATATAGCTTCTTCTAGTCGATATCGTCGAGATGCTTCTGTCTACACGACTTATCTTTAATCTTCAAATCGATATGGCTACTTCAAGATGATATCGTTTAGACAGTGTCTGCACTACTTTACTTAGTCGTCTCAACGATATGGCTTCTTCAAGACGATATCGTCGAGACTGTCTCAACGACATACTTCCTGTCTCAATGATATTGCAGCTAAGACTTAAGACAATATTTAACTTAGATAATTTTCCACTTCTTTTGTAGTCTTGATTCTAGGAATATAGAGTTGTCTTGTCTGTCACAACATGAACTAAAACATAATATCAAAAACAACTTTGCTTATCTACACTTGTGATCTTTTTTCAAATTTAGGAACATTGAATATAATTTTCCCAACAATCTCCCCATATTTGAAGAAGCCAGAACTTACAATTATAGATAAGCTTGACCAATAAACATACTCAACAAAGATCAATAAACAAAATTCAAGCAATTGATATGATCATTAAAGATTGTCCAAAATATGAATATAAATTAGACATAAATGATAAACATAGAATTGTGCATTGGTTTTTCCTAGAATCCATGTTCTTCATCATTCTTCTTGGACAGAGTTCCCTTTATTAGATGGCCCAACCTTCTTGGATTTCTCAGCCTCAGCCTTCTTTGACTTCTCAGCTTCAGCCTGCTTTTGTTTTTGCCTTTCAAAGTAATTGTAAGGCTTTGGATAATATCTGAGAGGAGCATTGCCTTTTTGTTATACTGAGAGATCTCCCATTCTCACTTTTGTCCAGTAGTCTCTTCTGCCTGCTTTAACTAATTCATATTTCTGTCATTCCTCAGAACTATATAGCTGACCTCTGTCATTCTTTCTTTGCTGATAGAGTGCCCATGTATTCAGGATGATTTCCCTTGAGCAGGGACTCCACTCTTCAAATTTTGGATTCTTTTTAACTTCCTCCATTCTTCTTCTCTTGGCTTCCAGTTGTTCATTGTCCACATAACTTCTCTTGCTCTTTTTACTTTGTCCACTGCCACTGAGAGGCTCATCAACAAAATAACCTCGATAGATTTCAGGCTGTGTATACCTCTGTGAGGTTTTCTACCACTTGCACATCTGAGGGGCCTTCAAGTATCACGCTGCCTTTAAGAAGGGGATGCTGATAGGGTATTCCATAATCTATGGTGTCAAGGCCCATAGATAATCTGACCTCATTTGATAACCACATGACATGATGGCTTGATAAAATCTCCCCCTTTCTAGCGTCTGCAAATAGCTCCTTAGATAGAGTGGTTTGGGTATGCTTTAATTGTTTAGAAAGAAAGGCATTGAGATTTGCAATAGCATTCATAAGTGTGCCTTGGGAGGTTCTGACAAATTGATTTAGCAGGGAAGAGAGCTGGTCCTGAGAGACATGAAGTTGATGCAGTATAGTCTCTCCAACATTATCCACCAGCTCTTGAGAAACTTGAGGATTGTCAATGTAAATAGAAAGAGAGCAATAATCTTGCTTGGACATTCCAACTGAAGAAGGATCAGAAAAGGAAAGTCATTCATCTCCATTTGACAGAAGAATAATATATACAGAATTCAAAAAGAAAGATAGGACAACATTCTTCTCGATCTTACTCTCTCTCTCTTAAAACATACATGACAGATCTCTATACAGAATATTCTTCTACAAGCTACAGAAGGCTTCTTCTTCCTCCATCTTTGAAAGAAGCATACAAAGAATATAGAGATCAAAAAATGAATCAGGGCTATCATAATCTTTGCATCTTCTTCTAAGCAAGGATTCACTCTCTGAAAAAGGATCCAGAACACATAGTGCCTTCAATCCTCAGTGACTGCTGAAAGAGGACTCAATACAGAAGAATAATCTTCATATTCTTCTTCTTCTTCTTACTCCATTTCCTATTTTCTGTAAATTGAGTAAAGAGTCCTAAGAATCCCTCTTCAAAGGATTCAGCCTGGTTCAAGATCTCCTTATCAAAAGATCTGGTTTGGTTCAAGATCTCATTATCAAAAGATCTAGTTTGGTTGTAAGAGTCTCTTTAACAAAAAGACTCAGTTTCTGGTTCTAAGAGTCTCCTTATCAAAAAACTCAGACACTGTGATAGTGTATTTCTACCAAGACGGTAGAAGAGCGGAGTACCCAGATTTTGGGGAACCACTATAGCTCTTGTATCTTCTGTGTTGTGATAATTTTATGTGCATGTCTCTTATTTAGTTTTATTATTCTGTGATTACTTTATTCTGGTTGGAATTCTGAATGCCCAGTAATTAAGACTGTTTTTCTGTACACTTATTATTGAAAAGTTTTAAATCTCTATTCACCCCCTCTAGAGAATACTCAGAGAAATCACTGTGCACTTTCAATGTCGGCATACTGGAATAAGGCTGAGCATATTATTCGAAACTCGAAAGTCGCTCGAATATTGAGCCGAATCGAAATCGGTTACAATTGATTCGACTCAATTTGAGTCGATTCAATTTGACTCGAATCCGATTTCGAGTCGATTTCGAGCGAGCCCTGAATCACTCGAAATATGATTCGAATCAACTCGAATTGATTAAAAACATTATGTATTTATTAATATATTATTATTTTAAAATTATAAACACTAAATTTTAAACTCAAATACAAATATTGAAGGCTTTAAGTGTTTCATTTGCTAAATTTAAATGTTTCCAAATTTAATTTCGAGCTAACTAAGAATAAAGAGAAAATTTGCTCAATTTCGAGCCAACTTGATTCAATTTTGAGTCAGCTCGATTCGATTTTGAGTCAGCTCGATTCGATTTTGAGCCATCTAGATTCGATTTCGAGCCAGCTCGATTCTATTTCAAGCCAGCTCGATTCTATTTCGAGTCGGCTCGGAATCGAGCCATTTCGAGCCGAGACGGCTCGACTCGAAATCGATTTTGATTTCGAGCCGATTTCGACTCAAAAATTTCGATTTCGAGCCGAGACCAAATCGATCGAACTCGACTCGATATCAGCCCTATACTGGAAGGAGACTTTCGTTGTTCTTATTCCTGAGTGCCCGAATGTTGTCGTTCGGATAAATTTCGGTTTATTAGCCTATGCTCGACTGTGTACAAAATGGAGACCAAAGTTCTTGTGAACCGACTGCGCATGCATCTTCCCTCCCTTATCTCTGATGAGCAGGGGGCTTTCGTCTCGGGCCGAGCGATCTCGCATCATTGCCTTTTGGCGCAGGAAATAATGCATAAATTCAAGATTTCTACGCAAAGGCTAGATACTTGGCTCTCAAAAATGATATGCAACAAGCATATGACAAAATACCTTAACCACTCTCCGACAAGTCCACCAACACTTTGGATTTCCGTCTTGATTTTCTGCATGAGTGATGCAATGTGTGCTGTTTCCACGCTTCTCGCTTCATCTTAATGGTTGCCGGACTCAGTGGATTGAGGCTCAGTGTGGGTTTAGGAAAGGGTTTGTACTCTGAATTGTTATCATGTGCTCTCCACGAACAAGGGAACCTCATTGGCATGACGCTCTCCCCAGGTGGACCTCACTTCTCGCATATGCTCTATGATGACGATGTTTTGCTTTTTTTTTCAGAAGCTTCGACGGGGGCCGTCGCGGCACTACGCTCCTCAGTGGTTAATTATTGCAACCGGACTAGTCAAAGAGTCAATTCGGCCAAGTCTATGGTCGTTTTCAGCAAGTCGGTGCCTGCTCGGAAGGCGAATCGGTTCACTCGCAGAATTGGTTTCAGCTGGGTCTCAGAGATCACTTACCTGGGCGTCAAACTGGCAATGTGAAAGCTCCTCACTTTGGATTTTTCCGAATTGGTGCTTGCCATCAATTCAAAAGTCTGAACTTGGGGACTGCGCCACTTATCCCTCGCGGGTCGTGCTACGTTAATTCACTCCTCGCTGCTCACAAATGTCGATGCGTGCTACGTTAATTCACTCCTCGCTGCTCACAAATGTCGATGCTTGCTCTCACAAATGTCGATGCCCCCCCCCCCCCCCCCCCCCCCGGCTATCCAGGGCCAGATTGAGAAGACGGCTCAGTTTTTTTCTTTGGCAAAAGATACGCTGAGTCGTGGGCTACACTACGTGGATTGGGCAACGGTGTCCTCCCCGCCGACCTCTGGGGGGCTTGAGTTCCATTGTACTGCGTTGTGGCAAGGTCCACTTAGAGCTCGATTTGCCTAGGCTCTTATGCAACCTGATACTTCCCTCTTTCATCAAGTTATGCATGGTTGTTATGCTCATAGAATTGGTCGGGGAGAGCTTAAGAGAGGTGACTCACCCGTGCTGTGTATCATACACCAAGGCGCCGACGGTCTCCGCAAAATTATTCGATGGCGAATTGCGGATGGGCAGAGTTTCCATCTCATTTTCGATCCTTCGATGGCCCGCCTTCATCAACTGCAACACAATGGATACGTTGTCAATTGATGCCCTCCATGGTCCTGACGGCGAGTGGGACCGAGTGGCGCTTGCGCTGCATTTCGGCCCGGAGCTGGTCAACCTGATTTTGCAGGTCCAGTGCAATGCCTCCCTCACCCGTGATGTGCCTGAACTGCTCTCTCGGTTTAGCAGGACCATC
This sequence comes from Dactylorhiza incarnata, assembly GCA_033032865.1. Lineage (NCBI taxonomy): Eukaryota > Viridiplantae > Streptophyta > Magnoliopsida > Asparagales > Orchidaceae > Dactylorhiza > Dactylorhiza incarnata. The sequence continues at coordinate 92,598 of JAWHQI010000924.1, forward strand.
ACCAACCTGGCATATTCCGCGCAATTTGAGTAGCCCACAGATGTCTTTAAGTTGCTTTCAAAGCTGCAGCTGAGTCCTTGTGAAAAATTCTTCTGGTGGCATCTTTCCTGGGATGCCATCCCCACTAGTGCTTGGTTGGCTCGTCGTGGTATTTGTGATGAGACTGCCTGCCCTTAGGACTGCCTCGCGGAGGAATCCCGAGACCACCTTCTTGGGGACCGCACTCGCATCCAGGCAATTGGCCGGGCTTTGCTCAGGTGTGGAATTTCTATCCCCCATGTTGCTTCCTAGGATGACTTCCTCTCCCTTCTCTCATCATCTTCGGCTTGATCCTCTGATCCCATACTGCTATGCCATATATCGGTGTTGGCGTGCTCGGAATGCCAAGGTCCATCACCAGGAGTATGCTACTCCAATAATTATTGCAGCCCAAATTTTGACGTCTTTCTCCCGATCATGTGTGGAACATAGGAGCACTCCTCGGCCATCGCGGCTGTCTCTCTCCAGCTCATGCCCCCCCCCCCCCGAGTTGGATCAAGTTCAACATTGACGGCATCCTCACCTCCAACTGGTAGGTGGGGTTGGGCTGGTCACTCGTGACGATGCGGGGCAGGTACTCATTGTCGCGGGATGTGAATCCCTACACCGGGATCTGGGTGTTGCTGAATTGGAAGCTCTCTTGGCACTTATGCGCTTCATACGGGTTGATATGTATGCGGTTAAGGGGCCATAGTGGAGGGGGATTGTCGCAATCTCATTAATTATTGCATGGACAGCTTCAAAGGTGGACAATGAGCTGGGGATAACCGTGCGGCTGAGGACTTGGACTTCCTCTCATATTTTACTCAGGTGCTACTCCACCATGTCCCTCGTGAGGCCAACAAGGTGGCCAACTTTTGTGCCAAGACAGCTTTGATTTCTGCCTTTTATTGGACTGCTAATTATTGTAGTAATCCATAGTTCCTTTAATTAGTCAAGAACGACCTGGATAGTATCTTTCCTTTTGCTTAGCTGTATTGCTTTCTTTTCTTTTCCCTTTTAATGCAAATGCAAGTTTCAAAAGAACATCCCTAGATCCATCATGCCCCGTCCCCAGCTCCTTCGATTTCTCCTTCTTTCGCTCATTGTGCCCCCTATCGCCGCCATCTACACAGTTCCTCGCCAACCCACCCCTAAGCACGCAACCCCCGTCCATGTCCTTTGGCACCTAACAGGCCTTCGCCTCCCCGTGCAAAACTGAGGCAAGGCCCTCCCTTTCTGACAATAAAATATGTTGCTCTGGTCCTCGGCACCCACCCACCATTCCCAACTTTACATCTTACGTCTCTAGCCCTCGAATCGCCCGTGTCAGTGCAAATCACAAACATAAGACCCACCGGCCATTCCCAACTTTATTTTGTACGTCTCTAGCCCTCGAGTTACACGTGCCAGTGCAAATCACATGCAGAAGACCCACCGTAGACACCTCGTCTGCTCTCACGCCTAGCGTCAGCCCAGAAAACGCACTCCTACCCAAGCATTTACTCCAAGCCTTTGTATACATGTCTATCTCTGCCTCCCCTGCTGGCCTGACAACCCTTCTATGTCGTGGATCCCACCCCTCTAACCATCCCCTCTTCCTTTTTAAGATATCAACCTCAATCCCTCTTTTCCATGGGCCCCGCAACATATATCTCCATACATATCAATTCCCTTCAACTTTTTTCTCCCAACCACTTTGGATTTCACGTAAGCACCTAAACACGCCCTCTTCTTCATATTTTAGAACATAATGGACCCCATCAATTCCTCGTTCCCATAGATGATTCCACATTCACACCATGTCTCCTTTTTAATTACATATAACTACTACTTTCCGCCACCGACGCCCTCTACGCATTCTTTAATGCACCACTAGACAATTTTTGCACAATTTTTTGCAAAAATTATAAAAGATGCTAACAAATTTGCGTCGTCCTTCGGCACGTTTCCATCACTATAGAGGTTTTCAACTCCGCTCCGCCTAGCTTGTCCTTAGGGACAAGGTCAATTTTCAGGACATATGTATTGCAACGAATACGCATTGCGGACAAGACACGCGCACAAGAATGATCGACCTCACTAGACGAGAGTTCACTTGTAGACACGGCTTCCTTTTATAGATGATATTGTATCATCAAGTATGTATTGTCTTTAGTGTGTTTTGTCTTGTAATTAGTTTCCATCTATATAAGAAAATCATATATGAGAGTGAAGATATCCTTTGGATCATTAGTTTTTTGGCTCTCTTCAAAGAGAGGAGCTATTTGGAGGACCCGGCCACCGAGAGTTGGCGGGAGTTTGTCTTTCGATTGTACTGTGTTTGCTCTACTGTTAATGCATTTCACGTTAAGTCTCTCTCACAATCGCTTTGAGTTTTCTCTCACATTCATAGAAGATTCATGTCCGGTAACGACAACCATGAAGTCCTTCCCATTCTTCTGGAAGAAGCAGGCTAGCCTAAAACTGTCTGGCCCAATTCAAGACAATCTACTCAAATTTATTTGCTTTCCCTCTTTTAGAGTATGAACTGCTTGATTTTGATGTCAAGGGATTCATTGGGAGGAAGATATTTTTAACTGTAATGTTGAATTATTCTAGAATTATTTGACCTCTAATTTATCATTCTTTATTTTTTCTCTTTCTGAGCAAAGTAGGATATTGCGGATAAGTTAAACTCGAAATGAATATCAAGTCCAGAGATGAGCTCAGAAGCAAATTAAATGGGAATAAAATCGAGTCAAAGTTCAAGCAAAATTAATCCTTTTGAATTTTTATTGCTTTCACAGCCTAGGCCTTAATTATGTTAAAGTAGGTTGAGTACTAAAACCAAATATAAATTCGTCATTTCATAATATGGATAAAGACAATTTCAAAGATCACGGTATTAATAATATATGTACCTTTAGAAATGTTCCCGGCAGATTCCTATGAGCTATTGTTGAGGTGAAATAACTTAAATAAAATGGATCAAAAATTTATGTCGGTGATCTTTGTGTGGTTGGATTGTGGTAGAGCTTTAACTCGTACACGTAGATACCAAATGTGTTTACCAACTATCGTGAAAGAATCAACTGTTATGGGCCGCTCATTCACGGGCCTAATCCCGCCGGTCAAGCACATAACAGGCCCGCGGGCCGCACACCCCAACCCCTCTCGGCACGTGTTCTCGGCACCGCGGGTTGTTGAGGCGGGGGCTCGATTCCCCGACCTCCTTGATATGAGCCCTTAACTGCAGTTGGATGATATGAGTTGGCGTTAAGGGCTCATATCAAGGAGGTCGGGGGATCGAGCCCCCGCCTCAACAACCCGCGGTGCCGAGAACACGTGCCGAGAGGGATTGGGGTGTGCGGCCCGCGGGCCTGTTATGTGGCTCGACCGGCGGGATTAGGCCCGTGAATGAGCGGCCCATAACATCAGCATTGTTCTCTTGCAAAATTAAGTACTCTTCCGGCAGTAAATATCAAGTGTTGTTTCTAAAATCAATGGAAATCTCTATAGAATTGTTTCTAAAGAATGCATTCCACCTTCTTTTGGTATGAATCCAAATACAAAATTTCAAGAAACTTTATGATTCAATAACATAGGAGAGAAACTCACAGTTTCTACGTTTGCCCAAACATGAGATCATTTACATGGCCAATGTCTATATCAGAAATGGGTTCAATTGGTTGTTCTTCCCCTTCCTCGGGAACAAACTTTGAAGGTTCCCTACTATATTCATCTGGAACAGAAGAGGAGAAAATATTGAACCGTAAAGAACAAGCGGGGTAAAGATAACAAGGTGAAATATCAAAATATGAATTCATCACTCTAATGTACAGTATATAATTCTTTTAATAGGCAACAGCACAGAATTTACAAAGGAAATAAAATCTGCAACTAAATTAAATAGCATAATATTGAAACTTCCAAATTAACATTTCGATTTATGGAATTTAGCGGGCCCATGATAAGTTCATCAAAAATCATGGACATGTGTGGAAGGTGAGGCTTAACTACTTTATGCAATTTACCATCTGCAATATTACAGAATAACTATAAAGAACAATTCACAATTCTAGGATTAGGGAAATGAAGTCTCTAACAGAAGTTTGTTCTTGTTGGCAATTGTGATTCACCGATAACAATATGATTCCAGACACATGTATAAGTTGCAAAATATAAGAATGATCGCACTTGTGATTTCCACTGTGTAAGCCTTACCAAACATTGTATTAAAAGAGGTTGGAGGAAGAGTAATCATGAAGTTCAATCCAATGTAAAGAACAATAACCAAAACAACCGTCACCATAGCAAATGTTGGAACTGCCAATGCCCAGTACCTGATAGTGAAGTCACATATAGTCTTGCCAAAAATTACAACATGTGATGAGTAAATAATAGAAAATTTTGAACAAATAGATGCATGATGGGAAGAAATATATTGAAAAGAAAATGAAAATAAATATGATAGAGATTAGATCCTTTAATCATAAAGAAGACAGAATACTTTATGGCGACAACTAACACAAATAAAGCAGTTAAACATACATGCTCAGCATCTCAATGTATTGAAGGAAGCGAGATTTTTAATTGTGATTTGGTTTGGTTATCATGATGATTTTTGAGGAGTTATCGATGCAAGATCTTATCGATGATTTTTGAGGAGTTATCGATGTATATGCCAAATACTTGGGAAATGATGGCACTTATTTAATTATGGTGATCCTTTAGTATACGTAGAGGATCACTCATACTACATAAATGTGTACTTCATGTTATACTTGGATGATGTCAGTTGAATTAATGCACACTAAATTGTATTACACTTGAATAGAAACCAAGATACATTTACGAGTTATGCTCGCACCAAGTTCTTAAGGATTCGTTCCACCTAAGAGTCCTCTTTATGGAAACTTGTACATTGTACTCCAAGATCCCCTCTAAGACTCCTCACCCCTCATTTGGGGAGGGGGCACTCACATTAATTACCACAATGCCCTTAATAAAGGATACAATGGCACGAGGCATTCTAAGATAGTTGGTATGGATCTCCAATTGCTAAAATGTGATCGTTTAAATGTATATACATCGACATATACATATCAATACTTCACACGTCAAAATCGACTTGTCTTCAAGGCCAAGTCCTAGCAGTGTCATCATAGAGTTCCAGAGCCTCAAAGTCAACAAGGGTGGCGTTATCTTCAGGAGAGAGCAACAGGCACAGTTCTTTACAGAGACATTCGGGGGGTAGGGAGACCTCAGAAAGTACTACCAATTCGACTCCCACAAAGCGGGCTTGTTGAATGGCTAAGATGAGCGTGGTCGGGCTTAGAATGTGCAAGAGGGCACGGATGGGAGCTTGCAATATTGGGCCGTTAAGAGAACCAGAACATGATGTGATAGGTCCACAAAATAGTCCATGTAAGCCTCCACGAAGTGAGCATAATGCGCAACACAGACGCTCAAAGTAGTTCAAGGGTGACACGTATCATACATCAATATTGATTCCTCCTTTAGCATTGCCCACTTCATGTCCGGTGGTGACTAGCACAATCAGTGCATCCAATGAAAGACAAATCCGTCCATGTAGATCATCGAGAGGGACACCTTACTTGCATTAGGGATAAGATGTAACTCGAATGATTTTTCCATCCACGCAATCAAACCGACACCTCCAAACAATGGGGTAGATTTAGATAGATTTGAAAGGACTAGAAAGGATTCAAATAGATTTCAGTTTGTCGACTTTAAGTAGTTCAGATAAAGCCTATATCGACTTGAAGAGGTTCAGACAATTGAAGCCTGTCGACTTGAAGCTTTGCAGTCATAATGAATATCGGCTAAATGCTTCAAATGTCGACTAGACTAATCTCAGACAAAGTTCAAGTCGACTGGACAGTGCGCATATCGTCGAGACGGATTCATATCTACTTGATAAAGTCCAGTTTGTCTTAACAAAGTCTTATCGATTGGAAGAATTATATCTGTTGAGAAATCAGGTGCAAACCGCAGGGCACCGCTATAAAATTTGCAGGTAACAAGAACACAGGAAAATAACCACAGAATTTATATAATCAAAATATAAATGCAAATACAGGAGAAAATTTAACAGTCCGATGAAATATACGCGGATCCGTCGGACACGCACGATCCACGAGAGAGTAGAAGATTTAGACTGCAATTCGCCTTGCGAACGCACAAGGTTCACCGGAACCTTCAACGTCGAAGTCCGACGTTCAACCGCAACCACCACCGGAGACCAACGCCGCCAACGGAGACAAACGCCACCACCGAGATCAAAACGCCGTCAAGGCTAACTGCACTCGCGCACGCCTTCAACGTCTACGGCGATCTCCACCAAGCCCGACGACGACTCCCTCTCCAACGCCGGCGGCTCACCTCCAAGACCGGCGACACTACTCTCTCCAACGGCGAAACACCAAGGCCGGCGACTTCATCTTGAAAGAATGTATACATCGACTTCTGCCTTCTGCGTCGATATCTAGTCGACGTTGCATCGACTACCAATTGAATGAAGCGTCGACAGCCAGTCTGAATTACTTCTACTTCTATTCGAAGTTGCTTCGACTTTTAATCGAAGTTGTGTCGACTACTATTCGACACAAGTTTAACTCAACTGATTTTTGACATCCTTTTGACTAGGTTTTGATACACCTGGTGATGTAGGCCTACGCTCTTCAATACACTCGTTACCGGGTAGATCTACGACGAACGCGCGACTCAAGAAAAATGATGCAAATGCAAGCCACACAGTGCAAGTGCACCAGACTAGGCAAAGAGAAACGATTGCCACACGAAGGACCGCTAATCCTCTAGAGATCTCCCAAGGGCGATAAGCCAATGTTCGATCAAGCGAAAAGGACCCACCCGATCCGATCAAGCTATGCGTTGTACCAAAAGAGATCCACCGAAAAATATCGATTCGGAAAATGGTAGATCTCTCCCAACAAAAAGCGGGACTCGCCAAACCCCTTCGAATATTAAAATAATGGATGAAAAAATGCAACTTTCAATATGAAGAAAACCACGAAAAAAAATCAGTGATTCGAAGATCACACCACAGTATTCCACCACAAGAAAAATCAAGAGAGAAAACACACAAGTGGTTTGTTCGTTACCCGCTTGAGATAAGATTGGCCTCAAACAACACACTCGCCCACCCGTTTCTTTTTCGGATCCACCGGAGGCGCGTTGTTTGGAGAGGAATCTGTTCGCCGTCTTCCTTCACCGTATCCAAGATCCGCCGAATACCGCTTAGATCCCGTGGAGGAATCCGTAGAGAATGAAGAACCGTCCAAGGCTAGGAGAGAGGAAAGGTGGTGGGATAATTTCGTGGTAGAGAGGGGGCGGCTAGAGGGGAGGAGAGGGGAAGATCTCCAAGAGGGGAGAGTGGTCGGTGGCTAGAAGATGGAGGAGAGGAGGGGGCGGCCTCCCTTGGCCGAATCTAGGAGAGAGGGAAAGAGAGAGGGGCGGCCAAAGAGAAAGAGGGGGGAAAATCCAAGAGAGAGAGATTTAGGTTTCAAATTTTTATTTCATTCCTTGTCCAAACAAATCCTCCAAAACATAGCCTTATATAGGCTTTACAATCACAGCGGCTAATCGCAGTCCAAATTAAAATAATAAACAAAACATGAAAAGTTCCAATAAATAAAATAAAGCGAGACCAATTTTAATTAATAATTATAAGGATAATTATTAATTAAAATATTCTTATTTTAAAAAGCTTGATAATATTAATTAATAATTATAATTAAATTATTATAATTATTAATTAATGTTCTTTTGTCGCGGACAGAGGTTGTAGCGGCGATGGCGTCCGTCATTAAAATCATCGCGGTGATGGCGGCGAAGTCTTTGGTTGGAGAGCCGCCGTCGTCCGCAAGCGTGCCGGTAGCATCCGTAAGCATCTCTTTGTTATCATCTTCTTGTTGAGGGTCGTCGTCTCCATCAATCCTCCCCCGCTCAAAAGTACTCATCACCGATGAGTTGCGTTGGCGGTAGCGGTGGAGAAGAGCATCATCCAAATGGGTCACCTCCGATTCTGGAAGCCACGAGTCATCAGAGGCTGCACGGTCATGCCAGCAAATCAAGTAGTGGCGACTGGTACCACTGGGCGAGGAAAGCACTTCATCTCTAAGGATCCTGTCAGGAATATAAATGGTTCGGGGGAACCTTGGAAACACATTAGGCAAATAAGGAGAATTAATTCCGTCATCAACATTCAACGTACCTCCAGTGGGGACCGAAGAAGAGAGCGATCTGGGCATAACCTCACCCCCACACCCATTAGACAAAGAAGTGGAACCAAACGGGCAGACCGATAAATCAAGTGGTGAAGAAACATATGACGTTAAATCCGAAACATTGAAAATAGGGGAGATGCCCCAATCAGTGGGTAACTCCAAAAGAAATGCATTTTCTCCTAGTTTTTTTAATATTCGAAACGGGTCCGCTCGCCGATTAGCCAACTTTTTTATGGCGCCAGAAGGCATCCGTTCAGGGACAAGACGCACCATAACCAAATCTCCAGCTTTCAAATGGGATGCCCTCCTATGTACGTTAGCGTGAACTTGATAGGACGCGTATTGAGTCTTGAGCGTGTCCTTCACGTGTTTATGTAATTCGAGAATTTGAGAGGCAAAATCCTGTGCTTTATAAAAATCTGAAATAAAAGCATTAAATCCGACGGTCTTCATGATCATGGATGTGTCGGCGTACCTACGAATTAATTTATTAACGGAGCCAGACGGCACCCGCTCAGGGACTGACCGAACTAAACCCAAATCACTAATGCGACATATTTTAAAATGAAACACTAACGTCCTAGATACATGAGGACTGAACCCATGTGCTACATGACTTGACCCGACTGCGGAGGTTAAGGGGACTAAGTCAGGTGGCACAGGAGCCTTATAATCAAAAATGATTTGAAAGGATTCCAACTTTGTAGCTATAATTTTATATTTTAAATACTCTCGCTTGGCATGAAGATATGCCAAGGAGAACCGCTCATCAAAAACCATAGAGTTGATCACTCCGGGATGTGCAAGGATGTGCGAGCGACACAACTCAAGAGGCCTTTCTATAGTCATTAACGTGTGGAAATGAGGGTCATCAAAAAGCGGTGGGTAAATGCATGCAAACGGGTGTGGTATATAGGTATGTTTAAGTGACATCACATCCAGAGGCACAATGGGCAAGGACTCAGAATCGGTCGTAGTCGAGGTCAAAAACATAGGCGGACACGCACAAAATTGAATATTCAAATGTGATACGTAGTCAGATCTACCTGGTGCGGTGACTACAAAGTGAATGGACCCAGATGGGTCGGCTAGCACCAAATCATCATGTTTGGGTGGATTAAGACCTCTTGAAACACCTACTAATTCATTATATGAAATTAAATTCAGGTTCATCCTAGGGCGATCCCAACAATTAAGATCAGCTAGCATGGGAAAGACAACCCAACGAAACCACGCAACCCGCCCCGCGGCGGTAACGGGCTCCATGCCATACTTCCAGATCGGGGCTGAAGTAGGGGAAACCCAAGCAACCTTAAATGGGTGAAGGTTCAGCGGGGGCGCTAACACTAGCCTAGGGCCCACTAGTGCAGAGAATGTGCCCACACAACTACTACCCACAGATAATGGATTGGACCATTTGTCTTCCCCACTAAATGACACAGGAAACGCACGAACCCTAATCCCACCATCAATAATGTGAGGAGTCGATAAGGCTCGCCCTATCTCCTCAACCGTCGCACCATCAGCATCAGATTCACTCAACCCACTTTCTGAATTTTCCTCAACCTCCTGAATGTCATCGGGATGACCAACAGAAGGCTCCCTAAGGCTAACGGGATCAAGTAGAGGTTGGCTAATCAGAGCAGCATCAATTTCAGGCACTAAGTCAGTCAAGGGTGCCTCAACTGGGGCAATGTCTATGGGCAGACTGGGACTAACAGGGTCGGGCTCTGGCCCCATACTCAAACTCGGTGTGTTTGCCTCAGAGTGGCTAACACAAACTAAGGGCTGATTTTGACTGACAGTGTCAAAATCCCCATCTGTGTTAGCACCGGGTGGTGTCGACTCAACCGTGCCGCGAGCGTCTCCAGATGGGACTTTGGGCTTCCTGGGCGGGCTGGACCTAAGATATGTTAGTTGACCCCCATGTGTAAAGTCTAGGGTATTATTCTGGGCGTCAAAACTAACGTCATGGCTGGTGAGCCACGGGTGTCCCAGCAAAATATGGAAGTCCTTCATAGGAAGGACGTCACACCAAATGAGCTCAGAATAGGCTTGGATGGTGAGGGGCACCAAACATCGCCTGGACACTAAGATAGTGCTCTCATCCGGAAATACGAGACGATAAGGGCAAGGATGTGGCGCAGTGGTCACCAACATCCTAGATACTGCATTCTCCGTGATAGCGTTTGTATGGCAAACACTATCCACCACGAGCCTGCACCACTTCTCACCGTGTTTAAAAATTGCTCGAAATCGGTGTTTCGGGTCGCGGCTGAGCCTAATCACCTTCACAGCGTCATTTCGACCCTTACCTAACTCCTTTAAATTAGCCGGTGGTGCAGTTATTCGTGAGAGTGCCGGGGGATACCCCGGATTCAGCCTAGTAGTCATTACTAGTGAAAGTTCATGTGCTGACACGGACAAAATTATAATGACTCCAATTTTCAGGCCAACCTAACGTGGTCGAATCAAAAAATTTGCTGTTTTAATGTTGTTGGAAATAAGAGCAGAAAGCTACAGAAAAATTTTCAGATTTTTTTTGACAAGTTTTAAAATTCCGAGGTTTTTACTAAATGCAGACCAATCCGAAAATTTCAGGAATTTGAATTTTGAATTTCAAAAATTTGAATTTTGAATTTCCAGAAATTGAATTTTGAATTTGAATTTTGAATTTTCAAAAATTTGAATTTTGAATTTTTTCAAAATTTGAATTTTGAATTTGAATTTCAGAAATTTGAATTTTGACTTTCAAAAATTTGAATTTTGAATTTGAATTTTGAATTTCAAAATTTGAATTTTGAATTTGAATTTTGAATTTCAAAATTTTGAATTTTGAATTTCAAAATTTTGAATTTTGAATTCAAATTTTGAATTTCAAAAATTAGAATCTTGAATTTGAATTTCGAATTTCAAAAATTAGAATTTCGAATTTGAATTTTGAATTTCGAATTTGAATTTTGAATTCCTAGCTATTCGCAGGCCAGGTTTTGAAAATTTTGTAATTTTGGCAACAAATCGTGCAAGATTAATTAAGATTTGGTTGTTTTGGAAAGGAATCGTGCAAGATTAATTATATGTCGGCGTCCTACGGTAAGAAATAAATTAGGATGGTATAAATTAAGTTTAAAAATTTTTTTTGGATTTTTTTTAGCTAGAAAATAACAGATTTAGGACGCTAAACGCAGACCAGAACTTCTAAACAGGCTAAAATTTTATGAAAGGTAATTTTTCTCCCGCCTAATAACTAGGATAGTAAAATATATTTTTTGATTTTCTTGCTGAGAAAATAATGGAGAATTACCAGAAATTGTTTTTTTGAATTTCGCAGAAAAATGAGAATTTTAGGCCGCTATTCGCAGACCGACGAAATTTTATTTTTTTTAATTTTTGAGCGCAAAATCGTGTGAAGATTGTGAGTGCCGGCGTTCTAAGAAAACCTAAGGAATGCGTCAATTAAGAAATTGACACGAACCTAGCTCTGATACCAAATTGATGTAGGCATACGCTCTTCAATACACTCGTTACCGGGTAGATCTACGACGAACGCGCGACTCAAGAAAAATGATGCAAATGCAAGCCACACAGTGCAAGTGCACCAGACTAGGCAAAGAGAAACAATTGCCACACGAAGGACCGCTAATCCTCTAGAGATCTCCCAAGGGCGATAAGCCAATGTTCGATCAAGCGAAAAGGACCCACCCGATCCGATCAAGCTATGCGTTGTACCAAAAGAGATCCACCGAAAAATATCGATTCGGAAAATGGTAGATCTCTCCCAACAAAAAGCGGGGCTCGCCAAACCCCTTCGAATATTAAAATAACGGATGAAAAAATGCAACTTTCAATATGAAGAAAACCACGAAAAAAAATCAGTGATTCGAAGATCACGCCACAGTATTCCACCACAAGAAAAATCAAGAGAGAAAACACACAAGTGGTTTGTTCGTTACCCGCTTGAGATAAGATTGGCCTCAAACAACACACTCGCCCGACCGTTTCTTTTTCGGATCCACCGGAGGCGCGTTGTTTGGAGAGGAATCCGTTCGCCGTCTTGCTTCACCGTATCCAAGATCCGCCGAATACCGCTTAGATCCCGTGGAGGAATTCGTAGAGAATGAAGAACCGTCCAAGGCTAGGAGAGAGGAAAGGTGGTGGGATAATTTCGTGGTAGAGAGGGGGCGGCTAGAGGGGAGGAGAGGGGAAGATCTCCAAGAGGGGAGAGTGGTCGGTGACTAGAAGATGGAGGAGAGGAGGGGGCGGCCTCCCTTGGCCGAATCTAGGAGAGAGGGAAAGAGAGAGGGGCGGCCAAAGAGAAAGAGGGGGGAAAATCCAAGAGAGAGAGATTTAGGTTTCAAATTTTTATTTCATTCCTTGTCCAAACAAATCCTCCAAAACATAGCCTTATATAGGCTTTACAATCACAGCGGCTAATCGCAGTCCAAATTAAAATAATAAACAAAACATGAAAAGTTCCAATAAATAAAATAAAGCGAGACCAATTTTAATTAATAATTATAAGGATAATTATTAATTAAAATATTCTTATTTTAAAAAGCTTGATAATATTAATTAATAATTATAATTAAATTATTATAATTATTAATTAATGTTCTTTTGTCGCGGACAGAGGTTGTAGCGGCGATGGCGTCCGTCATTAAAATCATCGCGGTGATGGCGGCGCAAGTCTTTGGTTGGAGAGGCGCCGTCGTCCGCAAGCGTGCTGGTAGCATCCGTAAGCATCTCTTTGTTATCATCTTCTTGTTGAGGGTCGTCGTCTCCATCACCTGGGTGGATATGACATCCTAGGATATCTAAAGACCAAATTACTCAATATACAACATGGGTAATAAATCCTAGAGAATGAAATCACTTTTACATAACTTGTAAGGTAAATTATGAGGATATTTTTCCCAACAGTTGGTGAATAACATTTATTCGCATCCATCAAATGGTGCATGCCAACCCTATGCCTCTAGGCATTCAACCGTTGAGGTCACCTAGTTAAGTTAGACCCGATGTCGACAGAGGGGTACCAAGATAGATTAATGTACCTTACTTTGGCAAGCCCACACTTTAACGATCGAGGCAGGAAGAGTGTCGTCCATCGGAAGACATTCGTACACTTAATATTAAACTTAAGAGATTTTCATGATATTTGATTAACACTTAATCATGATTAACATTTAACCATTGTGCACATATTTTCACAATCATGAAAAATAACAATCACAATCCAGTTACATTTTAGATGCACAAAAGGAAAAAACCATCAACAATTGGTGTTTTGGACTAAATCTAAACATTTAGAATATTTCTAAATCTTCTGATTTACATGTACTGGATGCAATCATAAACAATCTTCCTTATGGCAGTAGACAAGCCCGTCTCTCTATGTTTATTGTTTCACAAATTAATATAGAAGGACGGTTATTGCTAAGGGAAACAATTTTTGAAACATGGAAATCGCATTAACCTAGCTCTGATACCACAGTTGAGTTTTCCTTAATGGTAGACACATCACATGTGCGCAACGGAATAGTGTTTAAGAAAACCCTAAACAGAAACAATAGGATCTTCCAATAACCATGAATCAAGAAAAATGCAGTAACTAGATTACCTGTGCGGGGTCGAGTAAAGAATTGATCAGACTGCTCCAGAAAATGCTTTGCTCAAATCGGAATCCTATTTTGAGTCTTCTTCTTCCTGTGGCTAGGTCTACTGGAGTTCACGCAGAAATAGGTCTGCGGCTCTACAGGAGTCCACACGAACTCCGAAAAATCCCACGGTCTTGTCCAACAAGATCTGGGTCACAGAAGGAATGCCCTCAGCGTCTCCACGAATTGCTAGATTCATTGAAGGAGAGGAGGCAGTGGCGACGACGGACGGAACTGGGTCTCGCGAAACAGGAGCGGCGGACTTCAGATCTCGGGAAAACTCTTTTCCGTTTGGATCCCAAAAAGGTTCTAGGAAAGACCTAATCACTTGCATATTTAAAATAACTAGAAAGATTTGCTCAACTTTTTAAAATAACTAGAAAGATTTATTCACAAGAGTATTTAATCAAAACAATCTCACTTTAATTCTCATTAAAACTTGCACTTTGTTTCTAACATCTAATCTCTATTTTGCATGTTTGCATTACCTAGATTAATTTCAGAATTTGTTGCAATTACTTGTCGGATAATTTTCTTAGCATTACATCATTTAGATCCCTCCACGACACTGCACTTGCATACATCCATTGGAGTTCTATTAGAGCACAATTACACACTATTTTTGCCATGTGCCACCATGCTGAGGGAAAAGAGGGATAAGGAAGCTAAGATATATTACTCAACAGATAAACCATTTATATATAATAGAGATACAATTAACGGGAATAAGAAATTAAAGGTTAAGATGATAATCTGCTAGAAGTAAGTGTAGATTATATGCAATTCCAATGAAAGTGTTATTAGCAATTATCAATTCTAACGTTGTGATAGCTTTAAGTACTTTAGATCGATTATGAAGAAGAATATGATATGTATTACCATATAGTACCTAGAGTTAAGACAAAGTAGAGAAAATGGAAAATGTTATACGATTTGAGTTTTGATCTTTAGTGTACAACCCCGATATTCGCCAGGAAGTGTGCGGAGATTGAAAGATCAACAGGCGTGAGAAGTAACAAGGAGGGCGAGCCAGAGTCCATCGAAGGGCCCGCTCGCATGAGGCAGGCGAGCAAGCCCCTCGGCAGCCGCTCACATGAGGCAAGCGAACCGGTTCCCCGGTGGACGCTCGCAGGGAGCGGGCGAGATGGGCTCTCGCCATCAGCTCGCAAGAAGAAATGCGAATCAGGTTTTACAGTTCGCGAGAGGAAGCCTCTGGCAGGAGATGAAGAGCAGGGCGAGGAGTTTTGCGGGTCACCCCCGGTGATGACGCCAAGGATGTTCTAGGACTTCAGGAGGGAAGTCCTCGACACCATCGGATTCGCCTTCGCAGCATTGCGAAGCAAATTCGCGACCCCGACGCCTCAGGTGTTCCATCCTCCAGCGGCTGGCGAGAATGCCCCGGGAGGAAGGGATGGGAAGAAGGTGGCAGGGGGGTCGGCGCGAGACCTGGTGGGACGAAAGCTGTTCGCCAGCCCGCCGAGCGAGATTCCGACGAGCGTGGCGCAAGCAAGCGTGGCGCAGGCGAACTCGGCGCAGGCGATCCCGGCTCCGGCGAGCGCAGCTCCCGTTAGTGCGGCCCCGACAAGCGTAGCTATCGCAAGCATGGTTCCCGCGAGCTCAAGCCTGGCGAGAGGGCTCGTGGGGCGAGTGGAGCAGGAGAAGATGGCAGGTGGGGGAAGCCCCTTTTGCGAGCTGGTGCTTTCCGCACCCGTTCCGGAAGGGTTCAAAGAGTGGGACAGGGTCAACTACCACGGGAAGGACGACCCCGTCCAGCACCTGCAGTCGTTCGAAGACTCGGTCTCTATCAGGCCGATGTCGGATGCTTTTAAGTGTCGGCTCTTCGCCGTCACCCTGAAAAAGAAGGCCAGGGATTGGTTCCATCAACTCCTTGTGGTGTCGATCTACGCATTTGAAGACTTGCGTCGAAGCTTCTTGTTGCGTTTCTCGACTTCGAAGAAGAGGAAGGACGATGAGTCTCTCTTCAAGGTCAAGCAGGAACCCAGGGAGTCGTTAGCCCGCTACGCGGATCGATTCCAGGAGGAGGTGCTGCTAACCCAGGGGATGTCTGGGTTTGCCCTCCAGCTCGCCTTCACGGTAGAGCTGAGGGAGAGTTTCTTCAAAATGGGATTGAAGAGGAAGGCCCCCGTCTCCTGCGAGGAGTTGATGGAGAGGGTGGCAGAGGAGATTGAGGGGGAGGAGGCTAACCTGGAGCTCACCAGGAGGCTAGCAAAGCTCAGTGAGCCAGAGGTCAGGCAATCAGAGGTAAGAAGGAGGGACGAGCCCAGAGCCCCGGAGGTGGGGTGGAGGCAGCAAGGTGGAGGAGGTCAAGGGAGAGGTTTCGCCCCAGGAAGGGGACACTTCCATGGAGGTCTGACCAAGGAAGGGAAATGACACCACTGCGGTAAGATAGGAGGGCAGTAGAGGAGGAACTGTCCTCTCTATATGGAGGATCTGCAGAAGAAGGGAAGTGTGACTTCCACTTCAAGTATTTATGTTATATAAATAAACTTTTCTGCTCATTCATCTTGGGTATTGGATACCGGATGTGGTTCTCACATTTGTACAAATGCGCAGGAACTAGGAATGAGAAGAATGTTGGGTAAAGAGGAGATGGACCTACGTGTAAGAAATGGCGCAAGAGTTATTGTCATTGACGTAGGAGTTTATCGTCTTTCTTTGCCCACTGAGTTTGTAATATAACTTGATAACTGTTATTTCGTTCCAGACATAAATAGAAATATTATATCTGTTTCATGTCTTGACATGAAAGATTTTTCATTTATAATTAAGAACAATTGTTATTCAATTTTAATGAATGATGTTTGTTATGATGTAGCTCAAATGTTTAATGGTTTATATGTTTTGAACTTAAATCAGTCGATCTATAACGTAGAAAATACTAAAAGACTAAATACAAATGACTCAAATCCTACGTACCTTTGACATTGTCGTTTAGGCCATATAAATGAGAAACGCATATCCAAGCTCCATAAAGATGGAATGCTAAACTCATTTGATTATGAATCATTTGAGAGATGCAAATCTTGCTTATTAGGCAAAATGATCTTTTGGGTGTCATACATAGTGATGCATGCGGGCCTATGAGTTCTATGGCTAGAGGTGGGTTCCACTACTTCATTATATTTACTGATGATTTCAGTATATACGGATATGTGTATCTTATGAAGTACAAATCTGAATCCTATGAAAAGTTCAAGGAGTTCAAGAATGAAATACAGAACCAATTGGGAAAATCAATTAAAGCACCATGATATGATCGAGGTGGCGAATATTTAAGTCCGGAGTTTCGTGATCATATCAAAGAGTGTGGTATTGTATCACGACTCACTCCACCTAAAACACCACAACACAATGGTGTTTCTGAGAGGAGGAATCGTACTATGATAGACATGGTGCGTTCGATGATGAATCATGCAGATCTGCTCGTTTCCTTTTGGGGATATGCTCTAGAGACAGTTGCTTTCACACTAAATCGTGTTCCAACTAAAACGGTTCAAAAGACACCAAATGAGATATGGACTGAGAAGCGTCTTAGTATGTCTTTCATTATGATTTGGAGTTGTAAGGCATATGTGAGACGTCAAATGCCTAATAAACTTGAGGTCAAATCAAATAAGTGTTATCTAGTAGGGTATCCTAAAGAAACTAAATGATACTATTTCTATAATCAGACTGAGGGCAAAGTGTTTGTCGTAAGGACTGATGTATTTCTAAAGAAAGAGTTTCTAGTTAGAAAGACTCTTAAAATAGAACTTGAAGATGTTGGCACAAAAATTGTACCTCCAAACCTCACACTCGAGAGAGATGGGGGGAAACTATGGAGTGCAGGTTACTCAGGACGAAGGATGCCAGAGAAAAGATTTCTAAGGGAAAAACTGCTCTTATTGATCTCAAAAAAGGATTACAGAGAGAGCCTAAAATAGGTAAGGGTGAGAGGTAGAAAAGATGACAAAAAACGAGACCGCTTGCACAGGTTGCAAGCTGGAGGCTCGAAGCAAAAGTCCATTTTCAAGTATCCCTACCCCTCTATTTATAGACGCGGAGGCTGCCCAAACGGGCAGGTCCAAAAATTACGGGCTGCCCGGGGTACAAGAGAACCAGGGTAGAGATACGTGGTGCTAATAACAAAAAAGGGAAAAACACCAGATTGCGCGGTCTGGCGGTCTGACTGGAACTTGGTCGCCTGTTCCTTAAGAGAATTGCTGGAGGGGAGACGGGCGGTCGGAGTGGTCTCCCTAAACTAAGACCGCTGGAACTGACCCTTCTGACCGACAGCGAGAGGTCGCGGATTTCCGGGCAAACAAGATCCCCGCACATTTTCAAGTTGCGCTGGAACTTCGGAAATGTTTGCTTTGACCGCTGAGACCGCGACCGCCATAAATGCGAGAGAAACTATAAATACGGTTTCAAGGCTTTCGAATCTAGAAATTCCTGGAAAGTATTGCGAGCTCGAGCTATCAGCGATCACAGATTCTCAGACCGTGACGACTTCGAAATGGCGGCCATCTTGAAGAGTTTGTCTAAGCACGGACAGGATCGGGGGCTGACCAAGATGGCTTCTCCGACGGGAAAAGACAAAGAGAAGGGGATCGCCAACTCTAAAAAGATTCTAGCGGTCAAACCTTCTAAAGAGGCTGCAAAGATAGATGTGGCGAAAGAGATCGTCAGTGCTCCTGAAGGACAGCCAACTAAATTGTCGGGGGGCGCGGTCTTGACGGTCTCAAATATTGTAGACTTGTCGGCTACTTCTTCAGGACCTCCTGTGCTTGAACTTCCAGATGTGCTCATTACCTTCGACTGCCACAAATTAGAGGAAGCTCTCAGGCAGGCCGATGGACAGACCGGAGAGACCGCGTCTACTGAAGCTATCAAAACTCAATTGCAAGGGAAGGCGGCTTCAGCTGGAAAGTTGAGGCAGCAGATCGCGGATAAACATAAAGCTGTGAAGGGAGCAAAGAGAAAAGGTACAAGTCCTTCCATCCAAGTTATCAAGAAAAGAAAAGTGGTGAGAGTAAAGCGGTGACCGCTAAAGAGGCGGTCACGCACCCTCAAGGTGGGGATCTGCAACTTCCTGCAAAGGCTCATGAGAAGGTAAGAAGACAAATCGGCCTTCCTTTTTCTTTTGCGGTCTCTTTTTCTTCTGAGGGAGCAGACCCAGAGTTGATTGCTTATCTTGACTGTGATTATTCTAATGGTCTTGTCCGTCCGACCTTGCAGGTGATCGACCCTTTCGAGACTGAGAACCTTCGAGAGGCCGCCGAGGAACAGAAAAGGAAGATCGCGGAAGAGGCGATCAGAAAAAAGGCTAAGGCGGAGAAGAAAGAGAAGGAAGAGAAGGAGAGGAAGGAAAAGGAGGAGAAAGCGGTGTAGATCGCTGCTGAACAGAAGAAAGAAGAGGAAGTGAGAGCAGCACAGATCGCTGCCGAGAAAAAGAAGGAAGAGGAGGCGAAGGCAGCGTAGATTGCTGCCGAAAGGAAGAAGGAAGAAGAGAGGGTGAAGGCAGCGCAGATCGCTGTCGAAAATAAAAAAAGAAGAGAGGGAGATACTGATCGCCGCGGAGAAGAAAAAAGAGGAGGAAGAGAAGGTTGCACGGGTCGCTGCAGAAAAGAAAAGGAGAAAAAGGAAAAGGCAGCGCTGATCGCTGCCAAGGGAGAGAAGAAGGATAAGAAGAAAAAGAAGAAGATAACTGAGGAGGAGGAAGAAGAGGAGAGGATAAAAAAAATCTGACAGATCAAAAAGGAGAAGATCGTGCTATCTGGCGGTCTGACGAACATCTCTGCTGAACCGGAAACTCAGCTGGAAAAGGCAGCGGCAGACCGCGCGACAGCGGTCATTGCCCTGCGAACTGTTAAGGCAAAGCCAGCCGTGAGACCGCTTGAATTCTTTCCTTTGCTTGCTCTTCGACCTAGGTCTCCAAAAGAGCGGCGTGAGATCGTCATTATTGAAATGGATGACATCCTCGTCAGTAATGCAGAATTAAAAAGGAGAAGGAAAGAGGGAGAGAGATCGCAAAAAAGGGAGTTGGAAAGAATGAACCTGGAACGCTTTAGAGATTCGGGCCGCCTTTTGCTGACCACTGACAATGCGGTCTCAAAAGATGTTGAGAATGCTTTACACGACAGCGGTCTTGATTTCTTTCCGAGTATTCTCTTTGCGCGAGCTCTTTCATTTTTGACTTATTTGTGGCTGAGTTAACTGTTTTTTACTTCTGATCGCAGATGCTGACGAGGTCGATGTAACTCCTGAAGAGGGGGAAATCCAGCAGCAACCGCTGATGATTCCTCCACAGCTCGTTGATGTCCTTAAACCTATATTTGAGGTTGTCAAAGTAATGCGAGCTCGGGAGCGGGCACACGATGACCAACTCCGGGCTTTGACCGCTGATTTTGAGGAGAAGCTGCGAGCTAAGGAAAAGCAAGTCCGCGAAGAGGACGACCTGAAAATTGCCGATCTCACCAGGGCGCTTCGGAGGGTGGAGAAGGATGCTGAATATTACAAAGGAAAATCTGTTGTGCTGGTCGTTGAGGTCGCTACACTCAGAGTCGGCTCTGCTCCCATGATGATGAAGTCGGGGACTTCTGGCGGTCACCCAGAAGAGAGACAGACTTCAGAGATCGTGGTCATTCCCATGGAGCAGGTGGACAAGGAGATGGTGAAGATTCATCGAGCTGCAATGTTAGCTAATCATAACCTTGCGTCCGTCCTGACCGCTGTGAATGAAATGCAGCATATTGCAGCTTTTGTTGGGAGGAAGCGACCAACGAGGAGATAAATTTTAGTTATTGATTTTATGCGGTCTCAAAACGTTAATTCTGGATGTTTTGAAAATGTTGTAATATATTGTGACAATATATTTTCTTATGATATGCGATCTCTACATTTGTTGTGATGTCGATCTTCTTTCCTTGGCTTGCTTTTGTGTTGCCGCTTGGATAGATGGTGCGATCTCTCTTTGTTGAGACCGACCAAATTGCTTGTTATTTTTCTTCGTATGCAGGTTCAGCGATCTTCACGGATTACTGGGCGATCTCCCCAGAAAATAATCATTATGAAATCTTTCTCGGACTTCTATAAATAGTTAACCTTAGAGTCTTTATTTATACTTTCTCGAATGCGACCAAAACACCGATCTCAGCGTTCTCATAAAATGGTGACCACTCGTGCTCTAGTTGCTGAAATCTTCCTTGCTGCCGATCACAAGCCCAGTCGTCTTTCTAAGGAAGAGTATTTGAATGATCCAGAATCGAGTTGTTGTGAGACCGCCAACGGAAGAAGAGGGCTTAAATTTTGGAGAGGATAATAAGTTTATCATCCCAATCGATCACTTCGATTGGGGCCTGACGCTACCTCTCCCATGGGAGCTCTTGGATGTGATGAAGTACTATGGTTTGGTGCTTGCTCAGCTGTCGCCGAACTCCATCGGTCTCATGACCGTTTTATCAACTATCTGAGATCAGTGAGAGTTATATTCACCATCGATCTGTTCCGCGCGACCTTCTCTGTGAAGTCGCTGAAAGAGGGGAAGAAGGAGGAATTCAAGGGCCTCCTTTACTTTTCTTGCAATGGAATAAAGGTCCTCAACTTGCCGAACAAGATCCCTTTCTGGACGGAAAGGTTCTTGGTGTTCGAGGGCGATCTTGGCGGTCTAGAGCCTACACCATCCCGCCGTTCTGAAGGGGTCTTCCGCAGCCAAAAAACCTTCTACAGGAGGAGATTAAAAGTCTGGCTTTCCTGGCGGACAAACGGTTCGACCTTATCCACTACTTGGCGATCTGGCTAGAGGTCGCGGAGGTTACTTCTGAAGAGAGTAAGTTATTTCTGGCGGTCTCGCGCGGTCTCTTTACTTATCTTGTTGTTCTAATACTTTCCCTTTTCAGGGACCATTGCGGTCCCGGAGATCGATCCAGTGGCACCAGCTGAGGAGGTGCTTACTCAAAGAGAAAGGAGGAAGAAGAGAGACCGCGAAATGGAGGCCGCGGAGCCTGGGTCTGAGACCGCCAACATTCCCTTTCCTTTGGCAAGTTTTGGGAAGTAGCTGAAGGATACGAAGGGCAAGTCCCTCCTCAAGTGGAGTGCAAAAGGAAAGAGTGTGAAGGTGTCTACCGACCTCCCTTTGTGGGGTGGGAAGCTGACACGTCACGCTTTCGCGATCACCTCCGCTCTCTACGGAAAAGACAATGCCCGAGAGGCATATGATTTGGAGACCGACATGCTCCCTGACATTTGTGCGCAGGTGACTGCCAGGAGCATGGTGTTGAATCATCACATGAGGTGATCTCTTCAAAGAGCTCTGAAAGAAATTGAACAGCTACAAGAGAGATTGCATGTAAGTTCTCCTTACCTGTGATCTTCCTTCTCCTTTGACCGCGCGACCTAATTATCTTCCTTCTCTGCAGCGCTTAAAGAAAGAAGCTTATCATGCGGACAACATAGACTTTCAAAATGCCATGATGCAGCATGTGAAAGAAACATCTGAAATGACGATCACTGCACTTCGTGATCGCGGTTGTCTTACTGAAGAATCAGAAGGAATAACGTTCGCCGATCTCTTTCCTGACGCGGCCGCGTTGATAGACGAACAGTCAATTACCGAAAATGAGGTCGGGGGCGAAGAAGATGTTAAGATCGACGGAGACACGGATGAAGAGAGTGGGAGACGATATGTTGAAGGTGATGATCTCAGCTCTACCGCAGCCTCCAACTTAGGATCCAGAATTCCAGAAAGTTCAGAGGAATCTTCTGAAGGGACCAGCTCTTCGTCATCTGAGGAGCGGTCTCTGAAGAAATCCAAGAATGACTGAAAACTGGTTTATATTGTAATCTTTTGTTTTTTGAATTGAGACCGCCGGCTGTGAGGCTGTACGAGTTAATGTAATTGGACAAGTGAATATATAAAAATTTTGTCATACCTTGGCCTTTTTTGTGGAAAGAAAATTTTCTTCTTGTTCTATATCGTTGCATCAATTTTTCGATCTCATTATAATTCTTATTTTTAACGTTAAAATCGACATTCTATCTCAATGCCTTAGATCTCGCCGAGCTCGAATAGGTAGTTATTTAAGAGTAAATGTTGTACAACAGTTAGAGAACGTGATAACCAATAATGGCGGCCTCGTACTTGTTAGACCGCCTAAAGCATCATGAGGAATATGCGATTCATTGTAACACAACTGTGTCAATCGTTTGTCATATCGCGATCTCCAGCTTTTAAGATTTTCAGAGATAAAAAATCATAATTCATAAATGATGATTCCCGAATGACCTTAAGTAAGAGTAGAAGGTGCGATCTTCAATAATTTAGACCGCTCCTTCCTCGGACGATAATTAGATCAGAGAAATATGACCCTCTCAAGGCAGATAACCAGCGGTCTCATATTTTTCAGATCGCTATACGGGGTATTTATAAGGTTGTTATTCAAGCGTCAATGAGTCTGGAGTGAATGAGACTATCATCAGCGGTCTCGTGCTTTTTAGGAAGAGATGAGATATACAGGATCTGTGGTCTTTATTTTTCCAAACCGATCGTTATGAGAATAGATATTAGAAAAGTTGTAAATGATCTCAGATTTTTCAATCCTTAACTGAACACAGAGGAACCCGGGCAGTGGCCTCAAAATTTCCAGACCGCTCTTTGATGAAGTAATCATGGCCAGTAGCCTTAAATGCTAGAGACCGTTTTTAATATAACGATATAAGTATAACTTGCGGTCTTAGACGTTACAGACCGACTTATTAGGAAAATCCAAAACTGGCGATCTCCAATATTTCAGACCGCCGACTGTTGATGAAATAGCATAACCTTGAAGAAATCCTGAACCCGAAAACTGGCAGTCACCAATGTTTCAGACCACCCTATTCCTGAAGAAATAGTAAAACTTTTCCGTTGAAAGCCTCACTGTGAGATCAACCTGCCCCACCGGCTATGAGAGCCCGATAACGGAATCTCGCGGGATAATCCAGCTACAGAAAATCTTCCTTGAAAACATCATCGTGAGACCAACCTGCCCCACCGGCTATGAGAGCCCGATAGCGGAATCTCACGGAATAATCCAGCTACAGAAATTCTTCCTTGAAAACCTCATCATGAGATCAACCTGCCCCACCGGCTATGAGAGCCCGATAGCAAAATCTCACGGGATAATCCAGCTGCAGAAAATCTTAGAAAGGGGGAAGAGGAAGAAAGAAGATCATTGAGCTTGTTATAAACTTGTCACTTCGGGGCTCAGGCGATGGTTATAGATATTTCCAACCATCCCTTTAACTGTCCATGCATCAGTGAGCATTCGAGGGTCACAGAACAAGATGATCCATAGGGCAGGCTGGAGTTTCTATCTCTCCTCCTTGAGTCTTCACTTCTGACCCACATTTTGAATCTTCTGCTAGAAGATTGAATCTTCACTTCTGACCCACTTTTTGAATCTTCTGGCTAGAAGATTGAACATCTCTTCTTCTGAAGTTGAAGGTTCAGATTTAGAAGCTTTTAAAGCAATTGTTCTTTCTCTTGAAGGAGTTGAAGCTTTCTCTTTGTCTTCTGTTTCAGCCATGATCTTTAATAGAATCTCATAAGATTTTAGCTTCCCAAGGAGAGCATCTGTTGATATCTCCTTGTGACATCTTGATTCTCTTATGACCCAAATCCTTGAGTCTCATGTGCTAGGAAGCACATGAGAAGCTTATCATTAATTTCAGTGAGTGAAATTTCCTTCTCCAAGCCCTTTAATTCACTCACAATGAGGCTGAATCTGTCATACATTTCAGCCACATTTTCTTCTGGCTTCTTTTGAAAGTTCTCATATTGGGATATGAGAAGTGACTTCATGTCCTTCTTTCATCAGAACTTCCTTCAACTAAACTGGATAATGAATCCCAAATTTCTTTTGCAGATTGGCATTCAACCACTTTCTGAAATATGTCATCTGACATAGTTGATACTAGTATATTCATAGTCTTAGCATCACATGTCTTTACTTTCTTCTCATCTTCAGTCCACTCAGATCTGGGAACCAGTTCTTGTATTGAAGCTCCACTAACATCCTTTCTGTAAGGCATTGGAGGACCTGTCAACACAGCATCAAAGATGTTTTCATCAATAGAGTTCATATAAAGTTTAATAAGAGTCTACTTTCAAAGTGTAAACTTGCCCAAGTTACACACTGGTGCTCTAGTGGATGCATAGTCCTTAGAACTCATTTTCTTAAAATAATTTTGAAATATAAAATTATGACTGAGAGGGCCTTTTGATTAAGGTGTTAACCTTTTTCTGATCAACCTACCTCTGATACCAATTGAAAGTGCACAGTAACTCCCCTAAGAATTCTTTAGAGGGAGTGAATAGAGATTTAATTTTTTTTACTAAGAAGTGCACATAAAATTAAGTCTAATTCCTAAGCATCCAAGATTCCAACCAAAATTAAAACAATCACAGAATAATAAATATAGACAAGCGGCAATCACAGAAAATTGCACAAACACAGAAGACACAAGAGCTATAATGGTTCCCCAAAATCTGGGTAGTCTACTCTTCTACCACATTTGTAGGAATACACTATCACAGTGCCTGAGTCTTTTAATAAGTAGACTCTTAGAACCACTGAGTCTTTTGATAAGGAGACTCTTAGAACCAGAGACTGAGTCTTATGATAAGGAGACTCTTAGAACCAAATCCAGATCTTTTGATAAGGAGATCTTGAATCAACACTGTGTCTTTTGATAAGGAGACTCTTAGAACTAAGACTGAATCTTTTGAAGAGGGATTCTTAAAACGCATTACTCAGTTTACAGAATTGAGAATTAGAGTAAGAAGATGAAGTGTAATCTTCTGATTTGAATCATCTTTCAGCAGTCATTGAGGATTTTAGGCACTAAGTGTTTTGAATCATTTGTAAGATGATGAATCCTTGCTTAGAAGAAGGTGCAAGGATTATATGCACTGATCCAGTCTTTCAGATTGATCTCTGTATCTTTGATGAGCTTCTTTCAGAGAGGAAAAGAAGAGGAAGCTTTTTGCAGCTTGAGGAAGAAGAAGTGATGTCCAGATATTTGTCGGGTAGAATGAGAGAGAGAGAGAGAGAGAGAGAGAGAGAGAGATGGAGAAAGAACTATCAATCCCTTTTTGAATTATGTATGTATATAATCCTCCGTCAATTTAGAATTGAATCTTTTTTCCCTTCTGATTGATTCTCCAATTGGAATATAGAAGAAGAATTATGGCTTTCTTTCCATCTGTGTTGACAGCCCGTCAATATCCTTTAATATATCTTTCAATTATATCACCTCTGAATCTTTAACACATTTCATTCTCTTTATATTCTGTTGCGACCCGTTATGACTCAAATAATTTCCATATATATATGGTTTGTTATAATCTTCAGAATCAATTCTAAGGAGTATTCATTCTTGGACTGTATTCGACGTTGCGTCGAATCCCTTCTGACTTCATATCGACGAACCTTTGAATTCCATTAGAAGCTACGTCGAGATCTGCTTCAGAAAACTTTAGTTTTGAATTGAACTCTATTATCGACGTTGCGTCGATTCCTTATCGACGTATCCGTGGACTTCAACTTCTGGCTTCTGCGTCGAATATTAATCGATGTTGTGTTGACTTCATCTTGAAAGAATGTATACATCGACTTCTGCCTTCTGCGTCGATATCTAGTCGACGTTGCATCAATTACCAATTGAATGAAGCGTCGACAGCATCAACTACCAATTGAATGAAGCGTCGACAACATAACCTACCAATTGAATGAAGCGTCGACAGCCAGTCTGAATTACTTCTACTTCTATTCGAAGTTGCTTCGACTTTTAATCGAAGTTGTGTCGACTACTATTCGACGCAAGTTTAACTCAACTGATTTTTGACATCCTTTTGACTAGGTTTTGATACACCTGGGTGGATATGACATCCTAGGATATCTAAAGACCAAATTACTCAATATACAACATGGGTAATAAATCCTAGAGAATGAAATCACTTTTACATAATTTGTAAGGTAAATTATGAGAATATTTTTCCCAACAGTTGGTGAATAACATTTATTCGCATCCATCAAATGGTGCATGCCAACCCTATGCCTCTAGGCACTCAACCGTTGAGGTCACCTAGTTAAGTTAGACTCGATGTCGACAGAGGGATACCAAGATAGATTAATGTACCTGTTACGGATCGCGTATTATGATTATACCACGCGTTATTATTGCTTTTATTTAAGTGTCTAGTTGTCATCTTTATGTCGGGGGCCTCGAGCTCCGGGTCTACTATTAGGCGTCATCATTATCATTATGTCTTATTATATGTTGTAGCCTATATAAAGGCATTTGAAGTGTTGTATGAAGCAAGCAAGAAGAAATCTATTTTCCCATCCCTGAGTGTGAAGTCTTGGTAGCTCTCTCCTCCAACGAGCAAGCCCCGCTTAGGCAGCCGCGGTCATGGCTCCATAGTATCTCCGACATCATTCTCTCCACTCCGGCCACCTCCGACATAGGATCATAACAACTTGGTATCAGAGCTATCGGTCCTCTTCCGCAAACGCACCTCGACAATTCAGCATGCGTCTTCCTCAACCAGTCGTTCGCCAACATCCCCCCCCCATTGTTCGACCACAACAAACCGCCCCGTAGCCACGAGAGTTCTCAGCGTCCTCTCCTCTTCTTCATCGACTCCCCGCAGCCCCTGCTTCCTCCGCCGAAAACCAGCCATCCTCGTCCAGCAGAGGCCGCCTACTCCTCTGTCCAGATCACGTCCAGATCGCCGTCCAGTCCAGCACAGCACGCCCCTGCTCGCCGTCCAGTCGAGCTTCGTCTCTCCTCGAGCCCCGCACAGCACGCCCCGCAGCTACGAGAGTTCTCGGCATCCTCGCCTCTTCTTCATCGACTCCCCGCAGCCCCTGTATCCTCCGCCGAACACCAGCCATCATCGTCCAGCAGAGGCCGCACCTCCTCCGTCCAGATCGCGGCCAGCGTCGTCCAGTCCAGCACAGCACAGCACGCCCCTGCTCGCCGTCCAGTCAAGCTCCGCCTCTCCTCGAGCCCAGCACAGCACGCCCCTGCTTTTTTTTCGAGCCGCAGGCGCCTCTGCTCTTATCGTGCCCTGCGAGTCAGCGCCCCGCCTCCCTCCTGCGAATTCCATCAGCCCGCCTGCTACTGCTAGCTTTTAATTTCACTTTTGTCTTACTCTCCGTGGACCCCACCATCACTCTCACCCACACTTGTCTTTTCCCATACTTTCACGCCAGCCAATTCCTCTCCATTATTATTATTATTATTATTATTATTATTTCTTCTCCTTTAAATACCTAAGCCACTTCATTGTTTACCCCTAGCCGCACACCCAAAGAGCCTATTTCAACTATTCAGCGGCACATTATTTGGAAACATTGGGCGCCACCGCGGCGCCCGTGGCCGCTCCCAATCATCCGCTTCGGCGCAATCCGAACGCCCTGCCACCCGCTCCTCTTCTCGCTCCTCTCGCAAGATGGGTGACTCGTCTGACCAACTAAGTCAGATTATGACCATGCTGCAGGCCGTCATGGCACAACAGGCCGCGCAAAATGCACTCACGGAACGCCAACAGGAGGCCAATACTACGCTCTCCAAGCGCCTTGATGATCTTGCTACCACCCCCGCACACGATCGTACAAGCACCAGTCAGGCACCGCCACTTCTCCGCCAAGCCCCGCCACTGACCGCCCACGAGCCACCACTGCCGTTTCCTGCGCACCCAGTCGCTGCGATTGAACCACGCTCCACCAGATTAGAATTTCCCACCTATGACGGGAAAAGTGATCCCTTGTGCTGGCTCACCAAATGTGAGCAATTCTTCGGCCACCAACAAACTCCGGCAGCAGACCGAATCCATCTAGCATCCTTCCATCTGCTCGACTCTGCTATTTTGTTGGCCTCTCGACTTCTCACCGATCGACCGAATCTGTTATGGGACGACTTCAAAAGGCTATGCAACTTGCGTTTTGGACCTCCTATCCGGAGCAACCCCCTCGGAGAACTCACATCTCTACGACAAACAGGGTCAGTAGACGAGTACCTGGAACAATTTCAGCTTATCTTGGCGCAAGTTCCCCTTTCCCGGGATATGCAAGATAACATTTTCACCGCTGGACTTCGCGAGCACCTGCGACTGGATGTCGAGTTTGAGGCACCACCAGACTTAGTGACTGCTATGAGTTTGGCCCGGTTCTGCGATCGTCGCCTCCAGCTAACACAGACGGCCTATCCACCTGCCACCAACATCGTTCAACCAGGTCGTATCGAGGGTCCCCCAGCCCCTCCGGTCCGCCGATTATCTCGGGCAGAGATGCTGCAACGACGCGTCCAAGGATTATGTTTTAATTGCGACGAGCAGTACACTCGCGGCCACAGGTGCAACCGGCTCTTCTATCTACACGTCGAGGACTTCGACGACGAGGGCATCGGATAAAGCTTGAGGACAAGCTCTTTTTGGAGGAAGGGTGAGATGTTACGGATCGCGTATTATGATTGTACCACGCGTTATTATTGCTTTTATTTAAGTGTCTAGTTGTCATCTTTATGTAGGGGGCCTCGAGCTCCGGGTCTACTATTAGGCGTCATCATTATCATTATGTCTTATTATATGTTGTAGCCTAAATAAAGGCATTTGAAGTGTTGTATGAAGCAAGCAAGAAGAAATCTATTTTCCCATCCCTGAGTGTGAGGTCTTGGTAGTTCTCTCCTCCAACGAGCAAGCCCCGCTAAGGCAGCCGCGGTCATGGCTCCATAGTATCTCCGCCATCATTCTCTCCACTCCGTCCACCTCCGACGTAGGATCATAACAGTACCTTGCTTTGGCAAGCCCACACTTTAACGATCGATGCAGGAAGAGTGTCGTCCAACGGAAGACATTCGTACACTTAATATTAAACTTAAGAGATTTTCATGATATTTGATTAACACTTAATCATGATTAACATTTAACCATTGTGCACATATTTTCACAATCATGAAAAATAACAATCACAATTCAGTTACATTCTAGATGCACGAAAGGAAAAAACCATCAACAATTGATGTTTTGGACTAAATCTAAACATTTAGAACATTTCTAAATCTTCTGATTCACATGTACTGGATGCAATCACAAACAATCTTCCTTATGGCAGTAGACAAGCCCTTCTCTCTATGTTTATAGTTTCACAAATTAATATAGAAGGACGGTTATTGCTAAGGGAAACAATTTTTGAAACATGGAAATCGCATTAACCTAGCTCTGATACCACAGTTGAGTTTTCCTTAAGGGTAGACACATCACATGTGCGCAACGGAATAGTGTTTAAGAAAACCCTAAACAGAAACAATAGGATCTTCCAATAACCATGAATAAAAAAAATGCAATAACTAGATTACCTGTGCGGGGTCGAAAATGCTTTGCTCAAATCGGAATCCTATTTTGAGTCTTCTTCTTCCTGTGGCTAGGTCTACTGGAGTTCACGCAAAAATAGGTCTGCGGCTCTACAGGAGTCCACACGAACGCCGGAAAACCCCACGGTCTTGTCCAACAAGATCTGGGTCACAGAAGGAATGCCCTCAGCGTCTCCACGAATTGCTAGATTCGTTCAAGGAGAGGAGGCAGCGGCGACGACGGACGGAACTGGGTCTCGCGGAACAGGAGCGGCGGACTTCAGATCTCGGGAAAACTCTTTTCCGTCTGGATCCCAAAAAGGTTCTAGGAAAGACCTAATCGCCTGCATATTTAAAATAACTAGAAAGATTTGCTCAACTTTTTAAAATAACTAGAAAGATTTATTCACAAGAGTATTTAATCAAAACAATCTCACTTTAATTCTCATTAAAACTTGCTCTTTGTTTCTAACATCTAATCTCTATTTTGCATGTTTGCATTACCTAGATTAATTTCAGAATTTGTTGCAATTACTTGTCGGATAATTTTCTTAGCTTTACATCATTTAGATCCCTCCACGACACTGCACTTGCATACATCCATTGGAGTTCTATTAGAGCACAATTACACACTATTTTTGTCATGTGCCGCCATGCTGAGGGAAAGAGGGATAAGGAAGCTAAGATATATTACTCAACAGATAAACCATTTATATATAATAGAGATACAATTAGCGGGAATAAGAAATTAAAGGTTAAGATGATAATCTGCTAGAAGTAAGTGTAGATTATATGCAATTCCAATGAAAGTGTTATTAGAAATAATCAATTCTAACGTTGTGATATATTTAAGTACTTTTGATCGATTATGAAGAAGAATATGATATGTATTACCATATAGTACCTTGAGTTAAGACAAAGTAGAGAAAATGGAAAATGTTATACGATTTGAGTTTTGATCGTTAGTGTACAACCCCGATATTCGCCAGGAAGTGTGCAGAGATTGAAAGATCAATAAGTGTGAGAAGTAACAAGGAGGGCGAGCCAGAGTCCATCGAAGGGCCCGCTCGCATGAGGCAGGCGAGCAAGCCCCTCAGCAGCCGCTCGCATGAGGCAAGCGAGCCGGTTCCCCGGTGGACGCTCGCAGGGAGCGGGCGAGCTGGGCTCTCGCCATCAGCTCGCAAGAAGACATGCGAATCAGGTTTTACAGTTCGCGAGAGGAAGCATCTGGTGTGGCTCGCCCAGCAAGGGTCCAAGGATGTTTTTACCCAAAAACCCTGGTGGTCAGCAGTTAGCCCCTCCAAACAACGGAGTTTGGCTGTTGGCAGACCATTTTGGGCTGCGTATAGTAAGAATGTAAGGTGGGATTCCGCTATTAGCAGACCACGGGCAAAAAACTATAAATAGACCTTGAAGGGCACCTTGGGAGAGGATTCCAACCGGAGAACTCCGAGTTTCCTTATCCCTAGGCTCTCTTGGCTTAACTCTCTAGCTCTCCATGGTGCCCAGTCTCAGTTTTGGCTTGGGAGGAGAAGCGCTCAAAGATCTTCCGGGTTTGTGGTGGGACCTCCTCGCTGCGACCAAGGGTCTAAGTTCTGTTTTGAGTTTCTGGTTTGTTCCATCCAAGGAGCCAGTAAGTGCTAGCTACCCCTCAACTTGTTGAGGGACCGAGCTTCACAAGAGACCAAGAAATTGGTTTCAACATTTGGTGCGGTGAGCGTGGAATGTAGCTAGTCCAAGAAAGTTCCAAGGAAGGCACATGGCAGGAGATGAAGAGCAGGGTGAGGAGTTTTGCGGGTCACCCCGGTGGTGACGCCAATGATGTTCTCAGACTTCAGGATGGAAGTCCTCGACACCATCGGATTCGTCGTCGCAGCGTTGTGAAGCGAATTCGCGACCCCGACGCCTCAGGTGTTCCATCCTCCAGCGGTTGGCGAGAATGCCCCGGAAGGAAGGGATGGGAAGGAGGTTGCAGGGGGTCGGCGCGAGACCTGGTGGGACGAGAGCTGTTCGCCAGCCCGCCGAGCGAGATTCCGACGAGCGTGGCGCAAGCAAGCGCGGCGCAGGCGAACTCGGCGCAGGCGAACTCGGCGCAGGCGAGCCCAGCTCCGGCGAGCGCAGCTCCCGTGAGTGCGGCCCCGGCAAGCGTAGCTCTCGCAAGCATGGTTCCCGCGAGCTCAAGCCTGTCGAGAGAGCTCATGGGGCGAGTGGAGAAGGAGAAGATGGCAGGTGGGGGAAGCCCTTTTGCGAGCTGGTGCTTTCCGCACCCGTTCCGGAAGGGTTCAGAGAGTGGGACAGGGTCTACTACCACGGGAAGGACGATCCCGTCCAGCACCTGCAGTCGTTCGAAGACTCGGTCTCTATCAGGCCGATGTCGGATGCTTTTAAGTGTCGGCTCTTCGTCGTCACCCTGAAAGAGAAGGCCAGGGATTGGTTCCATCAACTCCCTGTGGGGTCGATCTACGCATTTGAAGACTTGCGTCGAAGCTTCTTGTTGCGTTTCTCGATTTCGAAGAACAGGAAGAAGGACGTTGAGTCTCTCTTCAAGGTCAAGCAGAAACCCAGGGAGTCGTTAGCCCGCTACGCGGATCGATTCCAGGAGGTGCTGCTAACCCAGGAGATGTCTGGGTTTGCCCTCCAGCTCGCCTTCACGGTAGGGCTGGGGGAGAGTTTCTTCAAAATGGGATTGAAGAGGAAGGCCATCGTCTCCTACGAGGAGCTGATGGAGAGGGTGGCAGAGGAGATTGAGGGGGAGGAGGCAAACCCGGAGCTCTCCAGGAGGCTAGCAAAGCTCAGTGAGCCGGAGGTCAGGCAACCGGAGCTAAGAAGGAGGGACGAGCCCAGAGCCCCAGAGGTGGGGTGGAGGCAGCAAGGTAGAGGAGGTCAAGGGAGAGGGATAGGTTTCGCCCCAGGAAGTGGACACTTCCATGGAGGCCAGGGGAGACCTCAGCTGGGGTGGAGGCAGGATCCGAGGCATATGCCTCCCCCGCCTCAGCACGTGATGGCAATAGGGAGAGGAAGAGGAGGAAGAGCAAGGGGTGGAGTAGGGGAAGCGGCCCGAAGGAGGAACATGGGGGTGGAGGTCGAGAGGGGGGAGGTGGCGTTGCCGTACTGTGACTTCCATGACGAGGAAGGTCACGCAACGGCCACTTGCCCGGAGTTCTTGGAAACGAAGATGGCAAGAGCGTCGGCGCCGCGGCAGCAGCAGCAGGTGAGGATTGAGGAGGTCCTGCCTCGGGAGGAGGAGGAGGAAAGGTGCGAGGACAGGGTCGATGTGGGGACCCGAGGGGGGATCAGAGTGATCCACGGTGGTGTAGGGGTTGAGGCAACCCGCAAGGCGAGTCTCCATACCATCTATCGTCGGAGCGTAGCTCCGACCTCCCAAGCCCCACCCCCGGCATAAAAAATTACTTTCTCCCAGAGGGACATGTCGGGTCATGAAGACCCTTTCTGCGATGCGCTGGTCATCCAAACCGCCATTGAGAACTTCACGGTGTCCCGGATCCTCGTGGATAACGGAAGTTCAGTCAACGTTATCTTCAAGAAGGCGTTCGATGAGATGAAAGTGGAGAACAAGAGGGTGTTGGACTCGGATGGCCCGTTGTTTGGGTTCTCCGGAGAGAGGAAGGAGGTAGGAGGAGTGGGACTCCGCGTGGTCCTGGGGGGGGCAGTCTCGGAATTGTCGTTTTGTCATAGTGGACGCCCCCAACAGCTATAGTGCCATCTTCGGACGACAGCTTATCAGTGCGTTCCGCTGCGTCCCCTCCACCTTTCACCAATGCCTTAAGTTCAACTCGGGAGGAGTTTAGGTCCGGGTAAGGGGCGACCCTAAGGTAGCGAGGCAGTGCTACGTGGAGGCCGTGAACACCATCTCCTGGATGGCCGAAGCAGAGGAGTGGGATCGGGAGATGGGGGAGATGGCAGGTCTCGGAGAGGAAGCAAAGGAGGAGAAGAAAGAGGAAGGAGGCCAGGCCTAGGAAGGAAGGGCGGAAGAGCTGATGGCGGTCAGAGAAGAAGGAAGGGAGGAGGAGGCCGAAGTGTTCGCCTATGGCGAGGAGAAGGAAGGCGATTGGGGAGAACAGTCCCGGTTGGAGGCCGTGGATGAGGTTGTGGAGCTCGAGGTCACCACCCGGGCTGGGGTGGTGAAAAAGGTCTGAATCAGTGGAGAGCTCGGCCTGGAGGAGCAGAAGAAAATCCTAGCCTGCGTACAGAAGAACGTGGACGTCTTCGCTTGGAGTGCGGCCGAGATGCCCGGGATTGATGCAGACGTGGCGTGCCACCGTCTCAACCTCGACCCCGGCTCCCAACCCATCCGCCAAAAGAAGAGAGTCATCGCCGACAAGCTGGAAGGCCCCATCAGGGATGAGGTGGGCAAGCTCCTCCAAGCAGGGTTTGTATCGGAGATCCAGTACCCAGGCTGGGTCTCCAATGTAGTTATGGTGAAAATGGGGGAGGTAAGTGGTGAATGTGTGTTGATTTCTCACTGCTTAATAAATCATGCCCCAAGGATTGCAACCCCTTGCCTAAAATCGACGCGCTGGTTGATTCAGTCGTCGGTTTCTCTATGATGCCTTTTTTAGATGTTTTTTCAGGTTATCATCAAATCCGCATGCCCCCCCCCCCCCCCCCCCCCCCGACGTCAAGGGCGTCTCCTTCATCACGGAGGATGGGTACTATTGCTATAAAATGATGCTCATTGGGCTCAAAAACGCAGGGGCCACGTACCAACGAATGGTGGATAGGGTCTTCCGAGGGCAGAAGGGAAGAAACCTGGAGGTCTATGTTGACGACCTCATGATAAAGAGCCGAGATCTCGAGTCCCACCTCCGAGACCTCGAAGAGACCTTTGGGACTTTGCGGAAGTAAAAGATGAAGCTCAACCCCCTGAAGTGTGTCTTCGGGGCTAGCCGAGGAAAGTTCTTAGGTCACTTGCTCAATCCAGGCAATCATGGAGTTGGGGTCACCAAGAAATTCGAAGGAGGTTCAGAGCCTCACGGGAAAATTGGTCGGGCTCAGTAGGTTCCTCTCTAAGGCGGGTGAGAAGTGTGCACCCTTCTTCAAGGTGCTAAGGGGAAACAAAAAATTTGAATGGACCTCAGAGTGTGAGGAAGCCTTCCAAGCTTTGAAGAAGCAGCTCGCTCAGACTCCTCTACTCCAGGGGCCAAAGCAGGGAGAGGATCTGTCCCTATACTTGGGGGTAGGATCCGAGGCAGTAAGTTCGGTGTTGGTCCGGGAAGAAGGGAGAAGACAGCTTCCGATCTACTACGTCAGCCGAGTGCTGAGGAAGGCGGAGCTCCGATATCCCATCTTAGAGAAATTGGTCTTCGCCTTGGTGGTGTCGGCCCGGAAGCTCCGACCTTATTTCCAAGCGCATTCGATCAAGGTGGTGACCGACCACCCGCTTTGCAAAGTCATGGATGGGGTGGAGCACTCGGGGAGGTTAGCCAAGTGGTCCGTGGAGCTGAGTGAGTTTGACATCGCGTTTGTGCCTAGGTTGTCAATCAAGGCACAAGCGGTGGCAGACTTTTTGGCCGACTATGCGACCGAAGTGGAGGAGCATGAGTCACCCCCCCCCCCCCACAGTAAAATGGAAGATGCTGGTAGATGGGGCATCAGGGAAGCATTCCTTCGGGGGAGGAGTCATCCTGATAAGCCCACAGGGGACTAAGATCGAGCAAGCCATAAGCATTCACTTTCCCATCACCAACAACCAGGCCGAGTACGAGGCAGTGATAGCGGACCTGCGGCTGGCTCGGGAGCTAGGAGTGCAAGACGTGGAGGTCTCAACAGACTCCATGGTGGTAGCGTGCCAAATCAAGGGGGAATTCGAAGTCAAGGAGCCGACCCTCCAGCGCTGCCTGGAGAAGGTCAAGGGCGTCATCGGGCAGTTTCACACCTTCTCCATCAAGCATGTGTCGAGGGAGGAGAACACACAAGCGGACCTTCTAGCCAAGTTCGGTCCCCGAGCGGGGGGGACGTTGTCGGAACTCTTTCGACCTTCCATCGAAGAAGGGGAGCTGATGGAGGTAGATCAGCGAGCGTCATGGATGGACCCCTTCATCGCCTTCTTAACCTCGGGGAAGTTCCCTGAATGAGATGTGGATAAGCGGCGCTTCAGGTATAAGTCGGCATATTATTCCATGCATGCAGGTGGACTATACAGGAAAACACTCTCGGGGCTCCTGGCCCGTTGTGTATCAGAGGAGGAGGTCCCGAGGGTCCTGGAGGAAATTCACTCCGGGGAGTGTGGCAGACACTCCGGGAGTCGAACCTTAGAGGGGAGAGTGTTGAGGCAAGGCTACTTTTGGCCCACCCTAAGCAAGGATGCAGTGGGGTTCGCAAGGAAGTGTTCAAAGTGTCAACTGTTCGCTTCTCTCCAGCTCTTGCCAGCCCAAAGACTCCGAACCATCATAGCTCCCTGGTCCTTTGCTATATGGGGTTTGGACTTGGTAGGCCCTTTCCCGCAAGCGAGTGGCCAAAGGAAGTTTTTGTTGGTAATGGTTGATTTCTTCTCCAAATGGATAGAGGTGAAGGCGTTGGCCAAGGTAACGTCTCAAGTAGTTAGAAATTTCATATGGGGAGAAATCATATGCAGGCATGGGCTCCCACTAGCCATTGTTACAGACAACGGCACGCAGTTCGCAAGCGATGAGTTCGTCAGCTTCTGCACCCAGCTTGGCATAGACCTTCGGTTTGCGTCGGTCCACCACCCAAGGAGCAACGGGCAAGTGGAGGCGGAAAATAAAATTATCGTAAACTTGCTGAAGAAGAAGGTCAAAAACCTCAGGGGGAACTGGGTGGAGCAGTTACCCTCGATCCTCTGGGCTCTGAGGACCACCCTGAACACAGCCACAGGAGAGACCCCATTCAAGCTCTCCCACGGGTCAGAGGTCGTCCTCCCAGTAGAGTTCGAAGTGAAAACCCCCAGGGTGGTCGCCGCAGGTGAAGGTGACGATGAATGGCTGGCGGAGAATGGGGAAAAACAAAGGCTGTCTCTGGACCTTGTATAAGAGCTCCGAGACTTAGCCACCGTCGGGCAAGAAGAAGTCAAAAGGCGGATGGCCCGGTATTTTGACAGGCACATCCGAATAAAACAATTCGAGAAGGGAGGCTTGGTAGTGAAGAAGGTCGACGCGGCCGGAAGGAGAGCCGCGGTAGGAAAGCTCGAGCCCAATTGGGAAGGGCCATATATTGTAAGTGAGGTGCTCAAGTCGGGGGAGGGTACCACCTCCGGGATGTGGAAGGGGTATCCCTCGGCCGAGCCCGGAGTGGGGACGACTTGAAGCGGTTTTACCCTTAAACTTTTCTTCATAATTGCCTTGTTACATATCTGACTCATTGCATGTTGTTTTCAATATTTCTTTTAAGCATAAAGTAACAAAGGTTGGTGCTGGATTGCCCCG
The DNA here is from genome assembly GCA_033032865.1 of Dactylorhiza incarnata. Lineage (NCBI taxonomy): Eukaryota > Viridiplantae > Streptophyta > Magnoliopsida > Asparagales > Orchidaceae > Dactylorhiza > Dactylorhiza incarnata. The sequence continues at coordinate 130,323 of JAWHQI010000924.1, forward strand.
GATGATTCCGCTGTCGGGCTCTCGCTAGCCGGTGGGTCAGGTTGATCTCACTGTGAGGCTGGCAAGGTAACAAAGGTTGGTGCTGGATTGCCCCGGATGATTCCGCTGTCAGGCTCTCGCTAGCCGGTGGGTCAGATTGATCTCACGGAGAGGCTGGCAAGGTAACAAAGGTTGGTGTTGGATTTCCCCAGATGATTCCGCTGTCGGGCTCTCGCTAGCCGGTGGGTCAGGTTAATCTCACGGAGAGGCTGGCAAGGTAACAAAGGTTGGCGCTGGATTGCCCCGGATGATTCCGCTGTCGGGCTCTCGCTAACCGGTGGGTCAGGTTGATCTCACGGAGAGGCTGGCAAGGTAACAAAGGTTGGTGTTGGATTGCCCCGGATGATTCCGCTGCCGGGCTCTCGCTAGCCGGTGGGTCAGGTTGATCTCACGGAGAGGCTGGCAAGGTAACAAAGGTTGGTGTTGGATTGACCTGGATGATTCCGCTGTCGGACTCTCGCTAGCCGGTGGGTCAGGTTGATCTCACGGAGAGGCTGACAAGGTAACACAGGTTGGTGCTGGATTGCCCCGGATGATTCCGCTGCCGGGCTCTCGCTAGCCGGTGGGTCAGGTTGATCTCACGAAGAGGCTGGCAAGGTAACAAAGGTTGGTGCTGAATTGCCCCGGATGATTCCGTTGTCGGGCTCTCGCTAGCCGGTGGGTCAGGTTGATCTCATGGAGAGGCTGGCAAGGTAACAAAGGCTGGTGCTGGATTGCCCCAGATGATTCCGTTGCTGGGCTCTCTCTAGCCGGTAGGTCAGGTTGATCTCACGGAGAGGCTGACAAGGTAACAAAGATTGGTGCTGAATTGCCCCGGATGATTCCGCTGTCGGGCTCTCGCTAGCCGGTGGGTCAGGTCGATCTCTCGGAGAGGCTGCAAGTAGGTTATTCCTGACAAGGGACTGGTTTCGCAAAAATTTCAAGACCCAGGCGAGGCGAGCCCAGGCGCTCGCTCGTGTGAAAGAAAAAGCCGCGACTGATGAAAAGTGCCTAAGTCCAAGGGTAAAAGTGGGGCGACCAAGAATGGGGGTCGCAAAGCTCACCGAGTCGGACCCTGGCTCGCGAATATACTTATAAATTTTGGTGGCATATGTAAAAGCAGCAAACCAGGAAGGGTCCGTCGGCGCGGCAGTCAATAAGCAACATTGGAAGCTCGCAAGAAGCGAACGCGAGCGAGACAGGGTAATGATGAGCCCGCTCGCAAGGTTCCCTATAGGGCGAGCCGGAGGAGCGAAGCGGCTCCGGATTCACCCCGGCGTGAAAGTTAAGCGGGCCTATCTAACGAAGTCTCTAAGCAAAGAAAGTTCACTAAAAGAGGTAACCTTATAACCATCGTCGAAGAGGATGGTGCGGGAGCGAGCATGACAAAACATAGAAATAAGCGAATTGTTAAGCGATGAGATGCGACCGCGAGCGCAAATGAAGATATTGAGACGCGAGCGCGAAAAAAGCATAAGCATAGAAAGGTACAGCCGCGTGGGCATGAATAAAAGCGCGAGTGCGAGTAAGAGATAAGGAAAAAATATGTGAGATTTAAAAGATAGACAAAATATTTTTTATCATTTCTCAAAAGCTGGTTACAGTTAGCGGCGAACTCGCCGGTCAAAACAAAATCTTTACATTTGAAGAAGTGGAAATATCAAGGTTGTTCGTCGGAGAGTTCCTCAGTCGCTCCCGCAATCTTCCACCTTTGAGATCGGCGCGAATAGATAAAGGACGACGTCTACGACGGTGAGCTCCATCGCGTCAGGAACGAGCAGGCCCGCCCCTTTGAGGGTGTCGAAGACGAGTTCGGTGATGTCCATCGAGTTCTTGCGGGCCGCCTCCTTTTCACCTCGCGACTGGCCTCGAGTCCCAGCTCGCGGAGGGGGCGGGGGGAGCACAGACAGGGTCAGCTCGCGAACCTGTGCCTTGAAATAAGTATTCTCCATCTCCAGGTCAGTGTTCCTCGCGGCAAGTTGACTCGCGGACTCAACATCCTGCAGAAGAGTAGTCAGAAAAGGCAAAGAGTGGCGAGCAAGGAAGAGGTTTTGTACGAATCACTTACCAGGCCGCCTTGGAGGCCGGCGATGAGGCCCTCAGACAAGGCCTCCTTTCCCTTAAGCTGCGCGACCTCATCCATGGCCTTCTGAAGCTCGCTATTGAGCTCTTTGGTTTCCCTATCCGAGGTCAAGTACCGGCGGTCTACCATATGGGTGAGCTCCATCGCCCGAAACTGGGCTTGCATAGCCTCATACCCGAGTCCCCTGGGTTTGAAGGCCCTGAAGAGGGAGGCGTCCTCGCGGCCGTAGAGCCCGAAAGCGAGGGAGAACGCCTCACCCCCAACCTTATCGCTCTCCACCCAGAAGGGGAGAAGCGAAGAACAAACAATCTTGTTCTGATCCGGGTCCCACGCGAGCACCAGCTCGTCGACCGCGTCCGGGAGCTTTGAACCGAGCCCGAAGTTCTTGTGGCTCGCCGGCTTCGGATTGACGGCGGCACCTCCGGGCTCGCCACTCTCATCGGCGGGCTTCTGAATCGCCGGCAGGGAGGGGGAGGTCTCTGGCTCGGACAGATCCACGATATCCTTCCCCTTAGGTGCGAGGGGGGCTTTCTTGGTCCTCTTCGCAAATCCCTGCGATGCGAGCCGGGCCGACGGACGTTTCTTTCCCGACGAAGAGCTCGAGGGGTCGTGGCACGCCTCGGCGGCCACGGTCGCGAGCGAGCCAGTGGTAAGGGATGAGGCGGTCGAGTGCGGAGGGTTGAGCGGAAGATCGCGCTCTCCTGCAAAGGTGATAGAAATGTTAGCTAACAAGATAGAAAATGAGTGGGGAAGTTTGCGAGCGCGAGTCAGACCTTCTCCCTGGGGGACTGGCGGGGGGGGGGGGGGGGGGGGGGGGGGGGGGGGGGGTAGGTAGCCTCGTTCCGCTGGAGGGGAGAGTAGGAGGTGTTGCCGAATGGAGCCTTCACTAGGACATACTTCTGCGTCCAGTAATGGGTCTTGTTCGCTGTTTCGCAGATGGTGACGTGCTGGCTCGCGAAGTAAGACGTCCCATCCTTGTAGGCGCGGAAAGAGAATACTTAACGGAAGACGAGCAGACTAAACTCGATCCTCTCCGCCCGCAGATAGCAGGCGAACGCGACCACCGCGGCAATCGCGTTCGGCGTCAGCTGGCTCAGCAGAACGCCGAAGTACTTGAGTACCTGGAAGAATTAGTGAGGGTTAGAATACTCTTTGCGAGGCGAGCTAAAAATACTATGGTCAAGAAAAAATACCTGGCGCACTTCAGGCCAGAGTGGGAGTCACAGCCCATTCTCAAAATGAGCGATGGGGATGGCGAGCTCATCGGTGGAGGGATCGTTGATGGTGTCTCTGTCGATAGGGCGGCGAGCCACGAACCCTGAGTGGAGGTACTTGTCCACCGTGGCAAGATATTCCTCCTTGGTGAGGGTGGCGCATAAGAAAGGGCCCTCGCGAAAGGATCCAACACACTTGGCTCGCCCCTCAGATTCTCCATCTGCGACCATGGTGTTGTAGGACGGCGAGTCAGAGAAGTTGCGAGCACGAGCTGGGATCTGCGAGAGAGCTTGAAGAAGAGAAGAGCGTAGGAAGAGCAGTAAATGCGGTGGTTAGAAAGTAAAATACGGAGACTATTTATAGAAATGGAATTGGCGGAGAGAATTCGAAGCGCCGGTGCCGGCGGATAGCGGATCCGCGCGGTATTTTTCAGCCTCCAGGAGCCTTATCCGCTCCAAGCGAGTTAGCGCCCTGATAAAACCCTCCAACTAGCCATCGGCGAGTCAAAGGTTGTGTAAAGAATAAAAACGAGTCGCGAGAGCGAATCGCGAGAGCAAGGCAGCCGAAATATAGTTCTTATTAGAAAAGTCAGCAATGGACGAACGAGACTGATAAAGCGATAGAAAAAATAAAAATAAAAGTGCGGACTCGAAAGCGAGTCAAAAGTATTATCATTACAGATCATCAAATTGTTTGTAACCCCCCATAAAGGGGAGGGGAAGGGAAAGCAAACGACAAATTACGAAAAAGGATTTTTAGTAGCGAACCCACTTCCAGCGACCGCGACCTCGCACTCCAGAGCGCGGAGGAATTCGCGGGTAGTGGTATTCGCGAACTGACTGGACCTCGCGTTGCATTAGTCGCATATAATCTTCGATTCGCGCGAGATGCACCCCAGGAGAGGTGGCCTCGCAGCGAGCGACCTGCACCACCTCGGCAAGGACGCGCGCGTTCGCGTCCTCCATCGCGGCGAATCTTTCTTCATACGCGACCCGGTCCATCCGATTTTGATTAAATAGCTCGTGCAGCATGGAGGTATGTTTTTCAAATATGTCGGCGACCCCGCCTCTTCATATGCTCCGGATCGCCAGGGTCCCCCAAGAAATCTGTGACTTGGCCCGGCGAAGGAGGCGGCGACTGCTCCACTTATCCGTGCTCTGACTTAGCAGGTGTGGTTGATGTACCGCCTGCGAGAGAAAAGCTAGCGTTAAGGATGTGGAGAAGGCTATAGACGGAAATAGTATAGCTTGACAGAGTAAGAAGGGTACGGGGGCGCGGGCGAGATGTGTCGGGCTGACCCTGGAAGGCTTCAACGAAAGCAGGGGTGAAAGTTTTCCCCAAGCCGGGGCGATGTGTCGCTCCTGCCGCGAGCCCGGGTTCGGCAAGCAGTGTCCCGTCGGGGCTCCGAAGGCCGAGGACGCCGAACCCCGGGGTGATAATGGTCTGGTTCGGCGGGACCGGCGAGCCCACCGGAGTGGTGATTCTCTCTCCCTGGTTCGCGAGAGGAGACACTGCACAAAGGATAAAACGGGTTCAGCGAGTGAAGAAATACAATGGAGGGCGAGGCGAATTACTCACCTGGCCGCGAAGACCGGGCCCGCATATCAAAGGTCCCCATGACCAGGGGGGTAGGGTCGATCCTCCCAGGGGTTAAGGTGCGAGTCACTGTTGTTGTTTACCCCGGGATAGTTTCCCCTGGGGGTGGGTTCTGCGAGTAATAAAGCAGCATCAGCAAGAGAGAGTATATGGGTTTAGCGGATCCCCAGCGGTAGTACCTGCGAGGCGAGCTCGTCGCGGGGGAATGGGGATTGAGGAGAAGACCCATCCTCGCCGGGCGAGCGTTGAACGGACTTCGCCATTTTGAGTGGAGGCGGGGGAGGCGCACGCTGCGGAGAGGCCCAAGAAGCAAGCGTTGTGGCTTTTCCTTTCTGGACCGCCTGCGAGGCCTTCAAGCGAGCCAATATTTCAACTTTTTTGGACATCGCGCTGAGTCTCACGGCGAGTGGGAAAAGGGAAAGGGGGAGGGAAAAGTTTGAACACCAGCCGGGAAGAATGGTATTTATAACAGCGGGCATGGGCCCCACCAAAAGATTCACGCCACGTCATCAAGAGGCTGGCGAATATCAGGGGTTGGATGTTTCTTCGCGAGCCTAGGTAGCCTCGCGAAGAGCGGGGATTGTGTACAACCCCGATATTCGCCAGGAAGTGTGCAGAGATTGAAAGATCAACATGCGTGAGAAGTAACAAGGAGGGCGAGCCAGAGTCCATCGAAGGGCCCGCTCGCATGATGCAGGCGAGCAAGCCCCTCGGCAACCGCTCGCATGAGGCAAGCGAGTCGGTTCCCCGGTGGACGCTCGCAGGGAGTGGGCGAGCTGGGCTCTCGCCATCAGCTCGCAAGAAGACATGTGAATCAGGTTTTACAGTTCGCGAGAGGAAGCATCTGGTGTGGCTCGCCCAGCAAGGTCCAGGGATGTTTTTACCCAAAAACCCCCGGTGGTCTGCAGTTAGCCCCTCCAAACAGCAGAGTTTGGTTGTTGGCAGACCATTTTGGGCTGCGTATAGTAAGAATGTAAGGAGGGATTCCGCTATTAGCAGACCACGAGCAAAAAACTATAAATAGACCTTAAAGAGCACCTTGGGAGAGGATTCCAACAGGAGAACTCCGAGTTTCCTTATCCCTAGGCTCTCTTGGCTTAGCTCTCTAGCTCTCCAAGGTGCCCAGTCTCAGCTTTAGCTTGGGAGGGGAAACGCTCAAAGATCTTTCGGGTTTGTGGTGGGACCTCCTCGCTGCGACCAAGGGTCTAAGTTCTGTTTTGAGTTTTCGGTTTGTTCCATCCAAGGAGCCAGTAAGTGCTAGCTACCCCTCAACTTGTTGAGGGACCGAGCTTCACAAGAGACCAAGAAATTGGTTTCAACATTTAGAGTTACAAAAATATGAATACTAATACTAAAGTATGAAAATTTTAAAATACTAAAATTAAAGAATTATTATATAAAGAAATAGTGAGAGTGATGCATATTAAAGATAAGCTAACCAAAAGTAGACATAGGTGGTTTGCGAATGTGTAATGAAAGTTATAAAATGCATCCATTAGATAAATGTATAAAGTTAGGAAAGAAGGATTCAATAGGATAATAATTACCCCAAAAAATATGGATGAATGTTGTTCAAAATAATTTTGATAGTTTAAGTTGAACACCTCAAGTAGCACTCAATAGGAATAAATGAACTGTAAAGATTCATAAAATTGATCACAAATAGTTAGAATAAGATTATTGATGATGAAGGTGATGACTGATGATAATGACCAAAATGCTAATCATGTAAAGAGATATCTACATTCAAGAAATCTTGAGATTTAGTAAAGTAATTTACTTCAATTCATGAAAAGGATGAAATGGATAAATTTATAATGCTTAAAGTGCTATGATCGGAGAACCATGGACCCATTAGAACAATATGATACAGACAACCTCCGGCCCACGGAGCTGCTCAAACTCAGGCACAGAGCTGGTCACTAAGCGGATCCATAGTCTGCCCTGAGATGATCCATAGTCCGCCCCGGTCAGGGTCGTATGAGGGTCGCGGCCCACACACCCCAACCCGTCTCCGTACCCAGTTTAAGTGCGGCGGGTTTGTTGAGGCTGGGATTCGATCCCTAGACACCCTTAATAAGGAGCCTTTAACTCGGCTCGCTCAGTTGGTGATGAGCCTTGTTAAAGGCTCCTTATCAAGGAGGTCTGGGGATCGAATCTCAGCCTCAACAATCCGCCGCACTTAAACTGGGTGCAGAGACGGGTTGGGGTGTGTGGGCCACGACCCTGATACGGCCCTGACCGGGGCAGACTATGGATCCGCTTAGTGAGCAGCTCTGTGCCTGAGTTTGAGCAGCTCCGTGGGTCGGAGGGTGTCCGTATCACAATATCATTAACTGATTTCAGTATGCAATATGTTCCCATACATGAACACTATTCAAATGCACCAAATCTACAACATTCTCTATGACACCATAAAAATGCAAGAATTATATGTAAAGTGGCCTAAAATAAATAAAGTGATTATAGAATAATTAAACTCTATCTACCGTAAGAAGTTACAGCTTGCTGGATGTGTTTGGCAACATGGCGATTGTTAACATTTTTGAGATGCTATAGTGGATGTATGATTCTAGCTATCAATGTTAAAGTTGTAAAATTTTAACATAATAATGGAATCTCCATTTGTATGATTTCCTTATTGTTCTCTTTTGTTATCGTGTTTCACATTGTTGTTGATTTCTAATAAGAAGATGATTAAAATGCAAGATCGAGGTTTCTATTTGTGTAGATACACGGAAGTAGGAGTGCAAGTTGAGTTGAGAAGGCTCGTGAGCTTGATAAGCTTGCTCGAAAAAAGCTCGACTCGAGCTCAAGTCCGTTGAGCTCAAGCTCGATTGTGAGCTGAGCTTGAGCTCACACGCTCTTGTTCATGAGCTCGCGAGCTTTCCTTTAACATTTTCTAAAAATATATACATAAAATAAAGAAAAATAGCTCACGAGCATAAAAGCAGGTGAGCAGCTCCAACTTAAGAGCTCGAGCTCAATATATTGGCCTTGAGTTGGAGCTCGTCAAGCTCGAGTTTGTGAATTTTACCAAGATCAACACGAACTCAATTCGTTTGCAACCTTACACTGAAGAATTATTTTGTGGATCAACTGAGCAAATGACCCTACGAAAAGCTGACTTGGTGTTTACTCCACTCGCCTTTAGATTCCAACGATTCAGTAACTATTATTATGTGCCATCTATTTCATGGTTTTCTCATAGGATTCTTTAATTCCTTAATGCAATATTGAGACAACAATACCACAGACTGTTTAAATTCTTACTGGTTCATAAAGTCCTATATTGAAAGATATCTGCCATCTGGATATGACTTCATAGCCATAAATTTACTTGAAAAACGCCACGATAGATCTGTACAGAGACTACATTGGTATACGGATAGAGAGAGAAAATGAGAAACTACAAAAACTGAAAGCAAAGCAGATCATAATAGATAATTTATGATAAATGTCCCAATGATTGAATCCGAAGAATAGTTAATTTAATAAGGAGAAAAATGGTAGGAAAGACATGATGTACTTAGGCATTAGTGAGACTATGACTAAAGATAGGGCACAATGGCGACAAAGGATCCATATAGCCGACCCCACTATAGTGGGATAAAGGCTTGAGTGTTGTTTTTTGTTAGTTGATTTAATAAGGAAAAAATGGTTATTTTTCTCTAATACTCAGAAGGCAGATAAGAAAGCATAGATAGTTTTCCTTTTAATGTTCCTCATATATATGAATCTATAGGGTGACTAGAAAAAATCACTTAAACACGAACTAAAGAGTGCACTGACTTGCTCGGGTAGTATGTGATTCCCAACAAATGCAGCCAGGGTTCAGGAGTGTAAGCCCACACCAAATAGATTACTGTGTGAAAAGGAACGTTAGAAAACATGCTCCTAAGAGGCATTTCCTCAAACATGTTTAGGGTACAAAGAGAATGTACCAGTGGCTATGACGGTGGTGATGGTACCTACGAAACCGTAGACTTCAGAGGTCTTGGGACCGTGCTCGGCGGCGAATCCCGTTGTCGTTGTCACCGCTGCCTCTGCCTCCAGCGATTTCTTGTCCTCCGGATCGGAGGTGAATACCCGCCTCTCCCTCAGCAAGCTCAGTGTCCTCCTCGGGCTGCTCACCACCAGTGAAGTCGGTGACGATGGTGGCGAATCCATTTCTCTTTAATAGCCGCGGGGACCAGGTAACGACAAGGCTATTTTCGATGCACTTCCTGGAGCCGCCTTCTTCCTGAAGAACGAGGTAATTAGTAGAAGGAACATACAGCATATTAGCAATTACAGAAAAGAGAAGTTATCTTGTTTATTTGCTTAAAAGGTGGGAGAAATTGTAGCTTATAACTGTCATTTGCCTTTTGTATGCCTGCGAGTGGTGAGGTTTGGGCACAAACCGAAACCGCACCGCATGGTGCGGTTTTGGACCGACCAAAACCGCACCGAAATCGTAAGGTGCGGCTTGGTGTCGATTTTACGGCGCGTTTTCAGATTTTTCAGGTCTCCCCCTCTTCATACAGAAAGAGGCAAAGACTTATGTACAATGTGGGACTAAACTAACATACATGAATAAATACTGAAAAATATTTTGACCGCCAAACATTAGAAACTAAAGTAATAAAGTTTGTATCATGAGATCAAAGCATATTAGCAGCTAACAATACAATAACAATACTTAAGCCTTTATCCCATTATAGTGGGGTCGGCTATATGGATCCTTTGTCGCCATTGTGCCCTATCTTTAGTGATATATTAGCAGCTAACTAAAGCGATAAATTTTATTTATTTTATGAAAGAAGATTGGAATCAAAATTAACTTTAAAGACAGGATATATCCCAAACATCAGAAACTGCTTAAACTAACTGAGAAAACAATCTGCAAAAATCGGAGATAATTTGTGAAGAGACTTAAGTAGAATGAGGCATAAATGATCACTTGCAGACATTTTTATAACTTTTCAAAACAGACCATGAGCACTTTGCTTTATTCATTCCTTCATTATCTTTAAACTTTGTGAACCAATCTCACACAGTAGATTTAACCTTATCATTATTACTATCTGTCATCCATTTTAGTTTTCTTTGAGATGTGTTTTGATTCATCATTATCAATGACAAGAGGTTGAGGTTCTTTTCCTTTATTCTCATCTCCTTCCAACACGTGATTCTTTTCCTTTATTCTCAACTACCTCCATCACAAGAGGTTCTTTCTCTTTAATTTTTTTGGATGTCATGCAACTTGAAAAGTTTTTTCATTCTTTGGCATGAAAGATACAAACATAATTCAACCACAATCACACGTTACTTTAATCTTGTCACTACAAATTTTAGAATTTTTTAGAGGTTTTCCTTGCTTAGTAGCATACAACCTCACGACATTTCCATTTTTGTGTCTTTGATGATGATTAGCTACCACGATCCCTTAAATGTATTCCGACGTTCATGCTCAAGGGTTGATTTGATTCAACTCTTTCAACAATCAATTCTATTTCTTCCTCTATATTGTCATCGAGTATCAATTCATCTACCTCAAACTCACTATCATTCAAATCATCATCAGTAAATGATGAATTTTGATCATCAGTAAATGATGAATTTTGATCATCAGATTCCTCGTCCGTGCATTGTGATTCACTGCTACTACCAACACCCACCCCCTGTTTGGAATATTTTTTGTCGACCAACATATTTTCCCCCTCCACATCTCTTGGAAGAGCCATTTGTTAACTCAAATTCAAATTACACCTAAACAATTAAAATTATAGCGGACACAAACTCTAGAAAAATGGAAATCTGAAAAAAAACAAAGGGGAATGAAGACAATACCAGAAATTGGACCTTAAATCTGATTGAATGGATCATGAAGTTTGAAACCCTTACTGGATCGAGGTTTCCTTGGATCGACTGAAATCTACATTGAGAAATACAAACAAAAACGAATGCGAGTCAGCCCGATTCCACCATCGACGAGAATGTATGGGTAAAATACCAGAAATACATATGGAAGAAGGCTCGCCTGCTTAGAAGTCGACGGGCTGCTCGATGATCGACGGGATGGAGGCCGAAGATGGAAAGCTTACACCGAAGACGGGATGGAGACCGAAGACGGGCGACGTTCAGGTCCACGGTAAGCTTCCAGATCGACGAGAGGCGTGAAGGTCGACAGGAGACGGTGGGCTTCTAGGTCAGACTGGAGGTGTGCGTAGGAGAGAATTGCGAAAGCTGGGAGATGGAGGGCCTGTTTGGCTAAGCTGCAGCGCTGGGAGAAGCAGTGGTGGGAAACAGTGGTGCAGGAATCTGCTGTTTTGCAGTGGTGGAAAAATTCATGAAACTGTTTGGAAAACTGTATTTGCAGTGCTGTGTGAAACAGTGGTGCAGAATTAAATAGTAATGAAAAATAAACAGTAATGGAAATTAAACAGTAATGAAAATTAAACAGTACACATAATTTACAAAGTCCAATTAAAAATTAAACAATTTGCTCGATACAAATATTTGCGATAAATATAATTCAACTAGATGACATTCTCTTTTCTCCAACGCAAGTAAATATCATCTGCAAAAGAGAATTACGCTAGATTAGATAAATTTAATATAAAATAAGTAGTTTATCTGCAAAAGAGAATTACCCGTGAGCATTTTCTAATTGGTCCGCAATGAATTCTCTTAAAGCAGACATCTCAGGTGCACCTGTCCCCTCATGTGTAGTTGGCTCTACACTCGGAGTTGTGACTCTGTCGGTTCGTCGACGTTGTGCCCTATGTTCGTATGCCTCTGGATGCACGAAGGTCTCATCAAGATCACATGCTCTAAACTCTGGATCAACCATAGACGGATGTCTTCTTATGTAATTATGGAGGGCCATTGTAGCCACCACAATTATGCATTGCTTTGAAAATGAGTATTGTGGCATCTTTCTAAGGATGCGTCATTTATTTTTCCATACGCCAAAGCTTCGTTCGATAACAGTACGCAGAGATGAGTGCGGTTGATTAAATATTTCCCGGCGACCTTCAATAGGACGGTCACCTCGAGCAAAGTCCGACAAGTGATATCTTGTTTCTGGGAATGGCTTCAGAAGACCCGTTTCTAATGGATATCCAGCATCAACCAGATAATATTTCCCTGTATTTAAATGATTAAATATAAGAAATTTTTAAATATTAAGTGATAAATAATAAATGGTGCATTTCCCCCATGGATGGGATCCATGAATTTTCTCCCGTAGCAACTATCAAGCTAAACATCTTATCCATTTTGTCTTCAAGCTCGGGTGTTATGCCGGCATATCGAAATTTCTTGGCGGCTGGTAACATCTAAAATGAGGAAAAAAATTAACACGAATATATATAATTGTATATAAGTTAAATAATCAAAAATTTACACTTCCTAACCTTAATGCGCTCTTCCCACCATTCATCTGATGCATCAATTGTTCTTTTTGTTGGGTTCCAACCCAAACCAGTCTCCCCTCTTTTGAGATCCCCGCCAGAGCTTCCACTCATGCTTCAACTGATCTCATTTGTTCTTCAATTGTGCGCGAGTGTAATTAAATGTCGTACGCTCTTTGAAGTTCTTAATCAAATTTAGCCAACCATCTCTGCTGAAATGGGTGTTTGGTTTATTGCCTAATTCAATCTCTTGTATACATAGGTCGCAAAATATGTGTACGTGCGCAGACTCTCATTGTGCCGAAATAACACCATCCTTTGGTTTACCCATCACTCGCCTAAAAAAATGAGTTAGAAGTTTTCTAATTATTTTCAAACATTGCATTTCTACTCAAAACAGGTGAAAGTTTTTGAAACATTGCATTACCAGGTGAAAGTTTTTGAAACATCACATTGCATTATTTTCAAACATTGCATATTTTCAAACATTGCATAGCCTTTGGAGAAGGCAAAAAATCCAAGAAACCTCTTCAGATTGCAAAAAAATCCAAGACAAGTAAAAAATTCGGAGGAGAAATCTGGCACAAATGATCAGTACAGGCACAAATGTGCTGGATCGGGCACAAATGTTCTTCCATAGTAACAAATATAATTTTTTTACACCCATTCGGAGGAGAAATCTGGCGGAGAAGAGGCCGTTACCTGTCGGAGGAGAGGCGGAGAAGATCGGCGATCTGCGTGCGCGAGGAAGATCGCCGTCGGAGAAGGTCTGCATGCGAGAGGAAGATCGTCAGCGGATCTACAGCATCGTCGGTGCTCTAGGTCGCCGGAGAAGGCCTGCGTGCGAGAGAGATTAGCGGAGGAGAGGTCGATCCGGAGAAGGCCTGCGTGCGAGAGAGATTACCGGAGGAGAGGTCGATCTACAGCATCGTCGGGTCGCCGGAGAAGGCCTGCGTGCGAGAGAGATTACCGGAGGAGAGGTCGATCTGCGTGCGAGATAGATTACCGGAGGAGAGGTCGATCTGCAAGCGCGAGAAGAACGCCGGCGTTGAGGACGGGAACGCGAGAGGAAGATCACCGGTTGGAGAAGATCGGGAGTCCGCGTGTATCTGGACCCCACGACATATAATACCCACAAAATCTAGAACGTTAATAATTGATACAAGAAAATATGCTAATAAAATCTCAGAGTAATCAGAAACGGAAGCTAAACACAAGCCCAAAACAAAGGGGCCCAGAATGTCCACAGCTAAAAGAAAACAATACAGAAGTGACACGGCCTTAAGGCCTTACATGGCTTGCAAAAAGGTACGAACAAAACACAGGGCTACATGAAAAACTCCAAAATAGAGAGGACCCTAACCAGCTCCTCAGCAACCCATGGGCTCCGGCCCACTACACACCACTGCGAGCTCCGCCACCTGAAACCAAGAACAAACAGGCGGTGCAACGAAGGTCAGCATGGGGCTGACCAACACAACATAACGACCCCTCCCCCCGGCCATCCTAGCGGACTCCGGGGCGAGTACATCGCTCTCCTGCAAGCACGCACGAAAACTAAAGCATCAAACAAAGGACCAAGGGGCACACACGAGGGGTCCCCATAGCATACCACAGCACACGCGTCGTTGACTCCCAAAGTCACACGACCTAAACCACATAGGCATTCTAAACCGAGTACTCACGACGAGAGGCGTGTGATCGCCTTTCGCACTCAAGCGTAGCGGTAGGTGAGCTACGCTTCGCATCGATCTGACGGAACACGATAGCGAGGTACAAAGTACATATCTAAGTAACAGAGCGCGGCAGAGGAGAAGAAAGTCTCCAACCGTCCGAACGAGCGTGACAGAGGAGAAGGCAGTCTCCAACCGTCCTAACGAGCGCGACAGCGGGAAGAAACGGTCCGCAACTGTCCAAACGAGCGCGACATGGGGGAAACACAGTCCGCCACTGTCCAAAAGAGCGCGACAGAGAGCATAGCACTACTCCCAGTCCTGGAGCGTCGTGACGGGGAAACTCACCCGTTCCGCATAATCATTACGAACGTCATTCTACCGGGCTCACCTAAGCCCGCCTAGGAAGGGGGTATTCACGAACGAAACCCACGAATCCTATGATCTCTACGGAGAATAACCGCAATGCACAACACAACAACATCACCGATCGCGTGTTTAAGGCTAACCGCAATGCACAACACAACAACATCACCGATCCGGGCTGAACGCCACGGTTAGGCTTCACACAGCATGCCTAAATCCAGACTCGCGCGTCGGATTATTAATGCAATTTATGCCGGGGACGGACACAATCAACCCGGAGGGGGGTTCGCAATGAACCGAGGGAAACACACACCACGTCCAATTGGAGACGGGTGGCCCTCCTAAGCAAAATAAAAGCAGAAAACTACACCGGGGTCGCAATCCCACGCCCTGGCGAAGTCCCCGCTCTCCACCGCGGAGCGGGAGAGGGACTCTACGTGCAGTTCACACAAACATACGCCGGGGTCGCAATCCCACGCCCTGGCGGAGTCCCCCATCCTCATCGAAACGGCGTGAGGGGACTCTCATTGCACGATTAGCAAATGCAAGCACAGAAATAGAGAAAAAGACGGTCATAAGACCGGGGAAAAGGGTCGTTACCCTTGTAGAGCGTCGCGCAGGCATCACAGAGACGGTAGTCGCTGCCCTACTTCGGATCTAGCCTCCACTCGGCTCCACACATGGCTCTCGCAAGAGATCTCCTCTAGATCCTCGGTCAAGCGCCAAAACAGCGAGAGAAAGGGAGGAGAGGAGAGGGTCGACCTCCTCCTTCCTGGAACAGCACGAGCAAGAGAGGGAAAGGGGGATGTCAGCCTCCTCCTGACCGGCGAGAGAGAGGGAGGAGAGGAGGGTGTCGGCCTCCTCCTTCCTGGAGCCGCGCGAGCAAGATAGGGATATGGGGGCGTCGGCCTCCTCTTGACCGGCGAGAGAGAGGATGAGAGGAGGGTGTCGGCCTCCTCCTTCCTGGAGCGCGGCGAGCAAGAGAGGTAAAGGGGCTGTCGGCCGACCTAGACGAGGGCGGGAGGGAGAAGTATCGGGAGATAGGGAGGAGATTGTGGCTGACTTGCGTGAAGCACGAAAGAGAGAGGGGAGAAGGATCGGGTTTTATCAAAACCCTAAACGGATGAGGCTAATCGCACCCCCATTCGGCTATTCGCACACCGATCAAAATTTATAAAACTAATAGGCGTTACAATTCTCTCCTCCTTAAAGAACTTTCGCCCGAAATTTGAAGCATAACTAGTTAAACAAAATTCGTCATACCTGAGTAAAAAGGTCGGGGTACTCCTCGTGCATGACCTCTTCCGGCTCCCAAGAGAGCTCCTCACGGTCACAGTTGTCCCAACGGACTCTCACCATCTGATTGACTTCCTCCGCAACTGTCGAATATCGGAATCGATGATGCAAATCGGCGTCACCCTGGTAGATAGACCACTATCCACCGGCACACTATCGGCTTTCCAACACTGACTCGGGCTCCCGCACCGCCTTCTCAGCACAGAAATGTGGAAGACGTCGTGCAACCCACTCAGCTCTGTCGACAACGCAAGTCGATAAGCTGCCTAGCCGATGCGCTCGGTGATCTCGAATGGCCCTAGGTACCTCGGGCTCAGCTTCTTCAAGCGTCGAATCCTCGACACTCCTTTGAAAGGCTTTATTTTCAAATACACCCAGTCGCCTACTGCGAACTCCACGTTCCGATGTTTGGCGTTGTAATATTTGCCTGTCGGTCTTGGGCAGTCAACAACCGTTCTCGAATGGTCCGTAT
This sequence comes from Dactylorhiza incarnata, assembly GCA_033032865.1. Classification (NCBI taxonomy): domain Eukaryota; kingdom Viridiplantae; phylum Streptophyta; class Magnoliopsida; order Asparagales; family Orchidaceae; genus Dactylorhiza; species Dactylorhiza incarnata. The sequence continues at coordinate 146,439 of JAWHQI010000924.1, forward strand.
CGATCATTCGCCTCATCAACCTCTTTGCGCTTCAAAAGCTTGGTATCACCGGTCTCCGCCCATGCTAAAGGAGTGTGACACCTCCTCCCATATAATGCCTCAAACGGGGCCATCTGAATACTCGCCTGATAACTGTTGTTATAGGCGAACTCTACCATGTAAAGGTGATCTTCCCAACGCTGTCCAAAATCCATGACGCACATGCGAAGCATGTCCTCCATCGTCCGATTTGTCCTCTCGGTCTGCCCATCCGTTTGCGGATGGACGGCTGTGCTAAACTTGAGTTTTGTGCCCAACAACCGAAGGACATGTCTCCAATCTCCGGACGTAAACCGCCCCATCACGATCACTAACGATGCTACGAGGGATGCCATGCAATCGAACAATATTTTCCACATCAAGCTTTGCCAGCTTCTCAACCGAATCGCTCTTCTGATTTGGAATGAAGTGTGCCACCTTAGTTAACCGATCTACGATCACCCAAATCGAATCATTTTTCTGCAACGACTTTGGCAACCCGTGCACAAAGTCCATGGAAATATCATCAAATTTCCATTCCGGAATTGGTATATGATTTCAAAAATCCTCCTGGCCGTTGACACTCGGCCTTCACCAACGCGCATGTTTGGCATTTTGCCCGAAGAGAGCTATATCCTTCTTCATACCCGGCCACCAGAACAGTGTTTTCATGTCTTGGTACATCTTAGTACTCCCCGGATGAATCGAGTACTTGGTGAAATGGGCCTCGTACATTAATTCGTCACGCAGTTTCCCATAGTTTGGAACACAAAGCCTGCCATTCTTCCGTAGTAACCCATCCTCAAAAAGAAACTCTGCGTTCGGCCCCTCAGCGAACTCTGCCATATAACGTTGCATGCTCGGATCAAACTCCAAGGCCTGTCTCACACGATCACCAATGTCATATTGTACCTCCATCCAGCTCAGAACGGCGGTGGAAGACGATCCTCGATCTATACAAAGATCTCCAAAGCCTCCAACTCACGTATCAACCGCTCATCGTTAGTCAGAATCCAACTTGCCTGCGCTGGTGCCCGACGACTCAGAGCGTCTGCTACCACATTCCCCTTCCCAGGGGTATAAAGTATCTCGAATGTGTAGTCTCCCAAGAACTCCATCCACCTCCTCTGGCGCATATTCAGATCTTTCTGATCCAGTAGGTACTTCAGGCTCTTGTGGTCCGTGAAGATTTCGATTTTCACACCATACAGATAATGTCTCCACAACTTCAGAGCAAACACCACGGCCGCCAATTCTAGATCGTGGACCGGGTAATTTCTCTCATGCAGCTTCAGCTAACGCGATCCGTAAGCGATAACTTTTCCAAACTGACAAAGAACGCAGCCCAGACCACTACCTGAAGCGTCACTGTACAACTGGTAACCTGCAAGTCCCACAAGGCGAACACAGAATCGGGGCGGAAATCAGTCGGTTCTTTAGCTCCTCAAAAGCACGAGCGCACTCTGGCGTCTAGACGAACCTCTGATCCTTCCTAGTCAACGTAGTGAGGGGAAGTGCAATCCGCGAAAAGTTCTCCACAAAGCGCCTGTAATAACCGGCAATCCCCAAAAAGCTCCGGACCTCTGCTACACTCCTCAGCTCAGGCCACTCTTGGATCGCTGCAACTTTCGCCGGATCTACCGCAATACCCTCTCCACTGACGACGTGCCCCAGAAATGCTACAGACGGTAGCCAGAACTCGCACTTGGAAAATTTTGCATATAACTGATGTCTCCTTAGGACGGTCAAGACTGTACGAAGGTGGCCAACATGCTCTTCCTCGGACTGCGAGTACACTAGAATATCGTCGATGAAGACAATAACAAACAAATCTAGGTACTCCCGAAAAGCTCTATTCATCAAGTCCATAAAGACAGACGGCGCATTCGTGAGCCCAAAAGGCATCACCGTGAACTCATAATGCCCGTAACGTGTGCTGAACGCAGTCTTTGGGATGTCAGACTCCCGTATCCTGAGCTGATAATAACCCGACTTCAAATCCAACTTTGAACACACCGTGGATCCTACCAGCTGATCAAACAGATCGTCAATGCGGGGAATCAGATACTTGTTCTTTTTCGCCAACTTGTTCAGCTCCCTGTAATCTATACACAGATGCAAACTACTGTCCTTCTTCTTCACGAAAAGGACCGGTGCACTCCACGGTGACAAGCTCGGACGTATATATCCTTGCTCGAGCAATTCCTGCAATTGTACTTTCAACTCTGCCATCTCTCTTGACGCCATACGATAGGGCGAGCGTGACACGGGTTTGGCACCCGGCACAAGCTCAATGCAAAAGTCGATTTCCCTCTGGGGCGGGGCCCCAGGAAGCTCATCCGGAAAGACGTCCGCAAATTCCTCTACAACTGGCACGTCACACAGTTTGGGCTTACGCTCTGAAGCCTCTACCAAAGCGAAAAATAGCTCTGCGCCTTTCTGAGTTGCTTTCACTATCTGAAGGGCGGTCATCAAGGTCTTGTTCGCACCTCTTAGACCATTAAAACGAGTTCCGCTTCCGCACCCTCCGCCTAACAAGACTTCTTTTGACTTGCAATCAATACATGCGCTCTGCTTTGTCAGCCAATCCATACCAAAAATGACATCGAAGTCGGACAGCGGCAGCAACGCGGCTTCTAAATCGAAGTCTTGTTCTCCAATAGGAACCTTCACGCGGCTCTTCCTCATCGTACTCATTAAGAACCCATTGGGTAAGAGCACATCCAACTTTTCTTCTGCCTGCATACAAGGAACTCTGACTCGCACCACAAATTCTTCTGATAGAAAGGAGTGGGATGCGCCGGTGTCGAACAACGCTCTCGCAGGGTAATTAAAGACCAATGTGAATCCTAGCGGGTATACGATGAGTAAGCGCATACAAGGGTTATAAGCAAAAATCATGACAGTAAACCAAACATAAATATACCTGTCACGACGTCGTTCTGTCGGATGGCCTCCTGCTGGCCTAAGCGAAGACTCTTGGCTGTGCCGGTGGGTACTGGGAAGCAGACGACTCTGCTGCCTTCCCTTTCTCCGCATGGTTGGGCCTTGCCGCCCTCGAAGCATCCACTGCTAAACGGTCAGTCCTCGGGGGGGCCCTGACGACATGAACGTGCAATGTGACTTGCTGCTCCGCAGTTGTAGCAAATGGGACCACGACCCGTAGTAACTTCTGAAGCAGTAGACTGAGCTGGGGTGTAACATTTCTGCTTCTTGTTATACCTCTTGGATTCTGACCTCCCCTGGGACTTCGATGCCTTGGACTCGGTGCTCTTTGACTGGAATCCTCTGCGGCATTGGACTCTCTCCAAGTCCATCTCTAACGCTCTTGCCTCCTCCACCAGTGCATTGAATCCAAGGGCTTTGGGCCCTGGCAGGTTCAACCTCAGGTTATCACGTAGGTCGTCGAAGAACTTGTGAGTTTTGGTCTTCTCCTTGGCTAGTAACCCACCAGAGTACCGACCCAAGCGGGTGAACTCGTGGAGATACTCATCCACCTTCATATCTCTCTGCAGCAAACGAAAGAACTGGTTCTGCAGCTGTAGGCGAGTCGCCTCAGGAATAAAACGCCCCAGAAAGGACTCAGAGAACTCCTCCATTGATATCTCCGCCATCTCTCTCCCACGGAAGCTCATCTCTGCTTCCTCTTCCCACCATAGCCCCGCCTCCCCATTTAGTAGGAAGGTGGCCAGGGTCACCATCTGCTCCCTAACAGTCTGAGTGGCAGTCAGAGTTCTTTTAATCCTGGACAACCAATCCTCGGCCTCGATAGCTGTCTCGTTCCCCGAGAAAGATGGCGGGTTGAAGCTCAAGAAATGCTTCAACGGGTCATCCCGGGCACGTGGATTGCCAGATGACACCGCAGCAGCAACAGGGACAGCAACAGGGACAGCAATATCAACAGGGACAGCAACAGCAGCAGGTACTGCGACGGCAGGAGCCGCAGCAGTAGGAGCAGGTTTAGCAGCAACATCTGGTACCGCAACATTAATGGGTACCGCAGCAGGGACGGGTGTCGGGATTGCTTCAGGAGTGGCAGGAATGGCGGGTGCAGCATTTGGTACCAAACTGCCTTGCCTCGCATCCAAAGCAGCAAGTACTGCTTCCGTGATTAATCTAACTATCTCCGCAGACGGTGGACTGGTAGTAGTAGACCCAGAAGTACTGCTGTCGGCAGCATTGCGGGAAGGGCCCGCACCACTTCTAGCTGCCTAAATACCGGAGGAGAGGTCGATTTGCAAGCGCGAGAAGAACGCCGACGTTGAGGACGGGAATGCGAGAGGAAGATCACCGGTTGGAGAAGATCGGGAGTCCGCGTGTAACATCCCTGATCTGCAAATAAAATATAACATGGGTTCGGCCGGGACCCCACGACATATAATACCCACAAAATCTAGAACGTTAATAATTGATACAAGAAAATATGCTAATAAAATTTCAGAGTAATCAGAAACGGAAGCTAAACACAAGCCCAAAACAAAGGGGCCCAGAATGTCCACAGCTAAAAGAAAACAATACAGAAGTGACACGGCCTTAAGGCCTTACATGGCTTGCAAAAGAGGTACGGACAAAACACAGGGCTACATGAAAAACTCCAAAACAGAGAGGACCCTAACCAGCTCCTCAGCAACCCATGGGCTCCGACCCACTACACACCACTGCGAGCTCCGCCACCTGAAACCAAGAACAAACAGGCGGTGCAACGAAGGTCAGCATGGGGCTGACCAACACAACGTAACGACCCCTCCCCCCGGCCATCCTAGCGGACTCCGGGGCGAGTACATCGCTCTCCTGCAAGCACGCACGAAAACTAAAGCATCAAACAAAGGACCAAGGGGCACACACGAGGGGTCCCCATAGCATACCACAGCACACGCGTCGTGGACTCCCAAAGTCACACGACCTAAACCACATAGGCATTCTAAACCGAGTACTCACGACGAGAGGCGTGTGATCTCCTTTCGCACTCAAGCGTAGCGGTAGGTGAGCTACGCTTCACATCGATCTGACGGAACGCGATAGCGAGGTACAAAGTGCATATCTAAGTAACAGAGCACGACAGAGGAGAAGAAAGTCTCCAACCGTCCGAATGAGCGCGACAGAGGAGAATGCAGTCTCCAACCGTCCTAACGAGCGCGACAGCGGGAAGAAACGGTCCGCAACTGTCCAAACGAGCGCGACATGGGGGAAACACAGTCCGCAACTGTCCAAAAGAGCGCGACAGAGAGCATAGCACTACTCCCAGTCCTGGAGCGTCGTGACGGGGAAATTCACCCGTTCCGCATAATCCTTACGAACGTCATTCTACCGGGCTCACCTAAGCCCGCCTAGGAAGGGGGTATTCACGAACGAAACCCACGAATCCTATGATCTCTACGGCGAATAACACGGGACATTCTCGTTCGCGTGTTTAAGGCTAACCGCAATGCACAACACAACAACATCACCGATCCGGGCTGAACGACACGGGTAGGCTTCACACAGCATGCCTAAATCCAGACTCGCGCGTCGGATTACTAATGCAATTTATGCCGGGGACGGACACAATCGACCCGGAGGGGATTCGCAATGAACCGAGAGAAACACACACCGCGTCCAATTGGAGACGGGTGGCCCTCCTAAGCAAAATAAAAGCAGAAAACTATACCGGGGTCGCAATCCCACGCCCTGGCGAAGTCCCCGCTCTCCACCGCGGAGCGGGAGAGGGACTCTACGTGCAGTTCACACAAACATACGCCGGGGTCGCAATCCCACGCCCTGGCGGAGTCCCCATCCTCAACCGAAACGACGTGAGGGGACTCTCATTGCACGATTAGCAAATGCAAGCACAGAAATAGAGAAAAAGACGGTCCTATGACCGGGGAAAAGGGTCGTTACCCTTGTAGAGCGTCGCGCAGGCATCACGGAGACGGTAGTCGCTGCCCTACTTCGGATCTAGCCTCGACTCGGCTCCACACACGGCTCTCACAAGAGATCTCCTCTAGATCCTCGGTCAAGCGCCAAAACAGCGAGAGAAAGGGAGGAGAGGAGAGGGTCGACTTCCTCCTTCCTGGAACAGCACGAGCAAGAGAGGGAAAGGGGGATGTCGGCCTCCTCCTGACCGGCGAGAGAGGGGGAGGAGAGGAGGGTGTCGGCCTCCTCCTTCCTGGAGCCGCGCGAGCAAGATAGGGAGATGGGGGCGTCGGCCTCCTCTTGACCGGCGAGAGAGAGGGATGAGAGGAGGGTGTCGGCCTCCTCCTTCCTGGAGCCGCGCGAGCAAGAGAGGTAAAGGGGCGTCGGCCGACCTAGACGAGGGCGGTAGGGAGAAGGATCGGGAGAGAGGGAGGAGATTGCGGCTGACTTGCGTGAAGCACGAAAGAGAGAGGGGAGAAGGACCGGGTTTTATCAAAACCCTAAACGGATGAGGCTAACCGCACCCCCATTCGGCTATTCGCACATCGATCAAAATTTATAAAACTAATAGGCGTTACACCGCGCGCTAGGGCAAATCGCAAAATGAGATTCGCGATTCTCTGCGGCTGTTAAACTGCGGAAGCTGCAACCCACTGCTCGCGTAAAAAGAACCGTTTGGCGCTGATTTCAACGCTGCCGCCGCAGTGTGCCGCTGTTGTGGAGCTTTACCAAACAGAGCCTTCAAAATTGAAGCGGGAGGAGATATGCAGGTGCGAAGGACGAAAATAATAATGAACGTGCAAAGTTGAGAAATTTATATTTTGGGATGCAAAAGTGTCGGAAAAAGCATATACTATATCTATACTTCTATACTATATTGAAAGATAAAATATGACTTTGGTTAAATATTAGTACTTCTCAAATTATCCTTTCAATAAAAAAAATATTACTTTAAAAGAGAGAGAGGGAGGGATAGAGAGAAATAGAGGAGAGAGAGAGTGTCGTGGAGAGAGAGAGTGAGGGAGGGAGAGAGAGAAAAAATTTATTTTTAAGTATATACATATTTTTTGATAAAATAAATATTGTAATATTGATGTATATTTTTTTACGGTCATTTTGAATACTCATATGTATATGTTGCGGGCAACAGCCCGCAGACGCATCGAGCACGGGCTTCGCCCGTGCGGAGGCGAGCGAAGCCCGCCTGAATGCGGCCGAAGGCCGCCCGACAGCATCGCGCCGGGGGCGGACGAAGCCCGCCGTTGCCGGCCGGGTACTATCGCACTTGGTCGTAGGGGTGGAGCCCCGTGTCGGACACTCGTATAATAATTAGGAAAAGGTTTACATAGTAGAAAATTTTAAGATACGTAGCTTCAATATATCCTGGACTAGGGGCATACCCCTTTATCGCACAAAATCTTCAGTGCATGCATTTTTTGAATCATACTCCGCGACTTTGTTAGCACTCTTTTCCACAAGGGAGATCTGAATATGAGGCACGTCTTTGAGAAGATGGACAATACGGGTTTCAATCTCACCTGAATAGAGACCGCTTAGGATTTTAGTGGAGAGGGATGTATGTCTCGCTAAAGTCACCCTCAAGGATAATGCCCGTCGTCCCGGAGAAATAGACCCTTGCGAGGTCAAGATCAATATGGGCACTTCTAATCTCTGTCATACTCACAGAACGGTTGTTGAGCTTTGATCCTTTTTTGCAGCAAGTGGCTGACCATGATTGTCGTGCACGAGGCAGCCCAATCCTTTAGTACAATTTTCATGAACTGCCCCGTCAAAATGTTGTATCTATAGGCGCGCTTAAAAAAGAGGGGGGGGGGGGTGAATAAGAGTTTTTGAAATTTGATCTTTAATTTAGAAGTTAAAATATTTTACCAAATATTTAATTAAAAACTTTATTTTAACTTTTCGAGAAGATAACTTGTAGAGAGATGATTAAAATGAGAAGTTGAATCTCTGTTAACTATTGTCGGCAGTAGGTGCTATCGCGCGATGCTAATTCCATGAGATTTAACTTTCATAAAAGTGATACTAAAAATATTTTGAATTGATTGCAGGAAATAGAATCTTAATAATAAAGCAAAGACGAAAATGATTTTTTTTTCAAAAGATGAATACAAAACTATGATTCCAATAACGCTTGAAATTGAGGCGTTAAGAAAACTCATTTTTGGTTTTCTATATCGACTCTTCTCCCAAGAACTGGTTGGCTCTAGCCTAACTCTCCATTGAAAAGATCTCGAGCCGCCTCCTAGATCTAACCTTAGACCTAGTCGCCTACACCCACGATGAATTCCCCCTAAGTCTCGCAAGACCTAATCGCCAAGCGGCGAATTCCCTCTACCGATAAAAAATAATCAAAAGATAAATGCAAGAATAATAAACTCAGAAAATAAAAACTCTCTATGTAGAAGAACTAGACGGAGAGGTTGAAGGCACACCAAAGAAATCTTTGGATTCGATGCGTACGTCCTTCGCGTAGTGTGAGCTGTACGAATCCTCCTTCAAGTTTTTGACCTTCACCGACGAAGTTGGGAGTGCTATGGATTTCGGGGAAGATGTGTAACATCCCCCAAATAGCTAGACCCCTAAGTTGGTTTTGATATGACTAGGTCATGACAAAACCATAGGAAGAGCTCAAGACCATGTGAATTTAGGTGGGAAGGAGAAAACCCAAGTGGTCTGCAAATAGAAATTTTCAGATACCAAGCCTAGGGTTGGACTTTAGGGCCCCGCCTTGATCCTTGACCCCACCATAGCATCCCTAACCCATTAGGAGTCTCCTTGGAACCCTAGGGACCCATTGGGGTCAACCTAAGAGCCCAATTTGACTAAGTCAACATTAACCCTAAATTGGTAAAACTAACTCAATTAAGGTCAATTGGCCCTCACCATGCCAAATTGACCCTGCCCCTACCCTTGTATGGGTACTAGGATCCTAATGGACCAAAAAGCCCCATCACGGGGCCTCCAATTTGACCAAATTGTCCTAAAACCATAATTTGGTCAAAGTGCCCTAATAAGGGGCAATTCACACTCACTTTGTCAAATTGACTCCACCTAGACCTTCCTAACCCTTCAGGGAATCCAATGGAGCCCAAGCCACCATTTGGGGTCAACACAATTGGTTAATTTGACCAAAGTCAAATTTGCCTTAATTTAGGTCAAAATAACCTAGTTTGCCCAAATTGGGCCCAATCCATTTGGGCTAGGCCTAACTAAAGTGGTCCACCATCTGGTGGGCCCGGTAATTACTGAAATTACCTCTTAAAATTCTGTATTTGCTGATTAGGAGAGAGAAAAGTGAAGTTTCCCCCAAATCGGAGAGAGAGAGAAAAGTGTATTCATGGAGAATAAATGTTGTGACCCTTCAATCCCTCCCCAATTGATGTGCATTCATCTCCCCCTTCAGTTACCAACGATTTTCTGGAGTTTTCCATGGCCAAGGGGGCTGATTAAGAGAAAATTAGTGGTAACCGAAACGGGTATTAATGGCCATTAATAGCTTTTAGGAATAAAGCTATCCCAGCCGATTTGAAACCCCCATTTTCCTTCAGTGCTGAGAGAGTAAGAGAATCCCCAACCTTTCAGTGAGGATCGTGCAGAGGAAGCCTAGATCGTCATGGAACCAAAAGCTCCAAGTTGGCCATGGACAGCAAGAAATCGGCAAGGAATCAACCCTCCAAACAGGTCTGGTTCTTCATCCCTCTCTCTGTGGATAGATCTCATCATGTTGCTTGCAAGGATTGGGGCCAATTGGTCCCAAATCGGGTAGGCCCAAAAGCAACAGTTTCTGAGCTTTAATTCCCGTCTCCAAATCCTTGTTCTGGACACCTCCGGCCGGCCAACGCCGCTAATCGCTGGACACCACCTCGACGAAGGTGGTGGTGGCATTGGCCGGCCGGGGCGGCGCATAGGTGGCCGGGAAAACAATAAGGAAGGCAGCCCAGGTCGGGGCAATCTCAGCCATCGGCTGGAGGAAGAAGACGACCAAGCAGTCGTCGGGTTGCTTCAAGATCTATGCAAGATCTTTTTATTAATTGTTTTAATGTTTACGTTTATATTCATTCATTCGTCGAATGCAATTACGAGTTCATCGAACAAAATTGTTTCGTCGAACGGATCCTAAGTTCGTCGAACAGAGTTGGAGTTTGTCCGAACGGAGAGGAAATTAGCTGAACAGGCTAGAGAGATGTTTTCGATCGAACGGAAATATGGCAATTCGTCGAGCGCAGACTATATTTCGTCAAATGCAGCTTTTATAAGGTTTCGTCGAACGCAGGTCACAATTCGTCGAGCGCAGTAAACTTTTCGTCGAACGCAGAAACAGTGGTTTATTTAAATGTTTTTATTAATTTCTGTCACACTTTTTGGTGTGGTTTATTTTAATTATTAAAAATACTAGATTACCTCTGACGAAAAAGTGGCCAACACCAAAGTTGTAGCCCTTATAGTCTACTTTAGTTTAAAATTTGTTTCAGCCAAAAGGAGTACTGTAGCTCCCTGTAGAGACAAAATGGTGGGACTGGTCCCTAGGGTAGGGCAGTCACTCTTTCCTTCATATCTTTTTATTGGTAGATGCTATGACCTTGATATTTAAACCTAGGCTTGTTATATAGACCCACAAATCATACAAAAGGATGGGAATTTTAGGAGAACCCTTTTTTCTAAGGTTTTTGAGATAATTTCATAAATCATATATTAATTAATTAGTGGGTCAAATGACGTCTAATGCCCTCCAAAATTTGGTGGATTCTCCTAGGGTTATGTTATGACCTAGGTAAAAACCTCAGCCCAATTGGACTGTTTTGATTGAGTAATTGGTAACCCAACTTAGGTCAAATCGGGTCAAAGTTAGGGTATGATGTTTATCTTGGGATTTTGTGGTCAAATCTCCTCACCCTGAGGTGGAACCTTGTCCACTAGTTTAGGATCACCTAAAGTACCCCCATGAGTGGTTTGGGGAGGTGTGGAGGTGGATATGCCCTAGGATCCTAGATTTACCCCTTGGGGTGCATGTAGAGCTTTTGTGAAGGACATGTAGTCAAAAGCTATAGAATGGTCATGAAACTTGGTGGATAGGTTCATAGGGTGTAAATAGGCCCTACGTAATTTTATAAGAATGTTAGGAACAATTATTCCCTTTGGATTAGGCCATAATCCCTTTAGAGAAATTTCTTATAAGAGATGATTACAGGATCAAAAGGTCTTGGATGATGATGAAACCTTGGCAGTGCCTTTATAATCATGGTTTAGACCTCTGGTAATTTTTGTGTATTTATATAAATTATTAATCAGTACTTCATTCACAAGACACCTATTTTGTCATAGGCTTAGGAAAATAGTTGAGGGTCCAATACTCATTGTTAAATTGTACAAATTGGTGATAGGACATTTCAGAACATTAGGAAGCTCTGTGAATTTTTATAGAATTTTTGAAGACTTAAATTAGTAGGCTACTTCACAACTTTTACTATTTGAGGTTTTCTTAAAATATTTATTTTAGTGATAAAATGATTCCCTTAAATCCTAAAACTTAGTCAGTAGCCTTTTCTGATGAATAAAAGAGTTTGGTAATTTTCCCAGAATTTTAGTGTTGAGATTTTTGGTGGTTCCTTCACAAATTCACAAGTTTGGATAGATGACAAATAATAAAAATAGAGGACAATTTCTTGCTTTAAAAAATATTATATGTTGTATTTGCTGTATTTATTCATCATAGATTTATCATAATATTTGGAGAGCCATATCATAAGAATTCCTTATACTTCATGTTCTTTTCAGACCTGCCAAATGTTTGGAGAAATTAAAATAAATACTAAATAATTAAGGAAAATATGATTATCTGGATTTAGTCTTATAACATCATGATAGATCCCCAATATTTATCTTGAGTCAGTGAATGAATATTTGAAATACCTCTAATTACAAGCTTCATATAGTTAGTTTGATCTGCGTTTAGTAAAACTGTGGAACTTTGGTAACTAGTGGCCTACTAAGTGGGAATGACATGTAGTTGGTGTACATGGTCAGGATGAAGAGATTTAGGTCACCAAAAAGGAGTTATATATTAAGAGTGCTTGGTGAGTTAAGGGTAAGGTAGTGCTTGGGATTGACGAAGGATCGTCTTTTCCCTAGCGTGTCATAAAGCACTTAGGTTTAACTCAAGTGAAATGATAAGAGGGGTGTTCTTATGGGTAGATACCAACAACACTAAGTGTCTTGAGAAAGGGAACTTTGGGGTTTCATCCCATTGTGGTTCCTAGTACCGTAGCGAGCCCCTCACAGGGTAATCCTCGGGAAGTCCAAGATTAACCATAAATTATAGGGTTAAGTTGTATACACGATTAACTTAATAATACTCTCACCCACACCCCGTTATCACGGGAATATTAGTCAGTTTGGTCTTACGAGCGGTAGGCTCGGTGGTTGTAGCAGTAGACTAATTAGTCTGGTGAGTTTGTGACTCAGTAAGGTTTGTTGGTACGGACGGGTTGGTCCGGCGAGCCGGTGGCTTAGAAGGTTATGGTCACGGACGAGATAGCCCGGGAGCTTATGGCTCGGAGATAGATAGTAGAACATGATTACATGTGCACGAAGGTGGTGGGTCTTCGGTATTGGACGATCGTTCACACTGACGTCAATACGTTGACTCGACAAGTGTGGAATTTGCACTTAACCATAAAAGTCTGGTGGTCCAGCCAGTAAGAGTACGCAGATGCTCCGCGGTTTTGCGTTGAGGCGTACGATAGGTCTAGGTTAGGTAGTGTGAATACCAACCTAGAGGTGGGCGAGGCCCAACCCACCGCTTCTGTTTGCCACTACGGGAGTATCCTGGGAGTCTAGCTAGCTCCAAAAAGGGGGAACTAAAGGTCTGTGCGCACAGAGTTGAAGTGTGTGAGTTGCACTTGTATGAACATAGCATAAACAACATACCTTGCATGTCATAGCATAAACATTGCATTTCAACCCCTACCCCTATCGTATAAATTGGAATGAGACTTTTTATACGATAGACCTTGCTAAACGACCCCTTGGTCTATAGGTTTGTATGGGCATTCCTATAAATCAATGGTTACTTTTATATCCTTTTACTTGCTTTCATATATACTGCTTTACTATGCTTTACTTACTGCTTCATTTGTTTAGATACACATGTGTAGTTGTAGTTATTCCTGTAGACTAGATCCGTCGTCACCTGCTTATGTTTTTACCCCTTGTTTGTCCTCCGCTTCATCCCTCCCGCATGGTGCCTAGGAGCCATTGGGAGTGGGGTAGGAACATAAGGCTTAGTCTTTTTGACTAACGGTCGGTGGACCATATCATTTTAGGGGATCGAGGAGACGCAGCAACACCAGAGGCCGATGCAGATGGAGGCAGGCCAGTGCAGTACAGGAGCACAGGATTCAGGATCAGTGAGTGATTAGGAGTTAGCTTCCGCGAGTGATCTTGTAGTGAGGATATGATGTACAGGGCATGAGCCCTTTATTATTGTAACCCTTGTTATCTTTTTATTCAGTTATATTATGTGGACATTTTTTATATTTTTCATGTTGATTCTGTGGACTTATCTTCTTTAATGCACTTTTCTTTGTGATTGATTTGGCCGGCAGGATCGGCATTTTGTAGTGGCGACCTTCCCGAGTGAAGGTGTCACCGCAAAGCGGCGGTTCTGGGCCTAAGACCCGGTGTTTGGAAAAAAGGGGTCTACAAGAGGGCTCTCACGAAAGGTTGGATTTGTACGTTGCTCAAGTTCGCGTCGTTGAAAGGAGGGGATCCTCTTTTTAAATAGCCTCTAAATGCTACCGCTGGCGGTAGAGCTACCACCTTTTGGTACCTTGTATGATAAGCAGGAGGCACACAGATTGTTGTAGAAATGATAAACGCGCTGCTCCAATTTAGCATCCAATCTTACCGTGTCGCGGTAATGGCTAGTGTGTCGTGTTAACCTTATATGTGCTGCACCGTTGGATCTCCTTCTCCATTTTCTCCTCAATCAACTATGGATTTGCGAGCATTCCATAAGTTACTGTCGGACAATACGGTTGTCGCGCCGCGATAAGTACTTGTTAAGTATGGCCTTCTCCCCGCCATTCTGTGCATTCAAAACACTTGTCAGCTGTCCCCAGTTTTTAGGGCTACCGCCAGCGGTAGATGTTATCGCCGAGCTCTAGCTCTCTTCTCAGAGCATCAATTTCATTTTTCATCGTACACATAGGGGTAATATTCCTGCAGTTCCTGCACACTATATACACACGGCTAATATGATCAAGTACACAATGTGATTGTTATTTCAAACCAAGAGATGCGGAACGTGTGTTCCAATAAACTCCCCTTTTGATAATTATAAATCCTCTAGGAGGAAATCAAGTTTAATTAGAGTGATGTTTATAATAAATGATAATCGTGATAAACGTGCATACTACCTCTAAATGGATGCTCCCCTTACATAGATGCTTTCTATGATTTTTTTTATTATACCTCCTAAATGGTAGATTTCTTCAAATTTATTCTCCCTCTTTTGGTATTATCAAAAGAGGGTGGGGTTGAGTTATAAGTTTATAAATACCACTTATTTAGTAAGTAAAGAATCAAGATCGAGCGCAAGTAGTGACACAGCGAAAATTATATATTAAGCATTCTCAGTTGTTAGGGCTCTGATACCAATTGAAAGTGAGGTTATATCTTAGATTTTCTCTAGAGGGGGGGGGGGGGGGGGGGGGGGTGAATAGAGTATAAAACTTTTTCACTTAATTTTATAGCGGAATTAAAATAGTGATACTTATATGTGTATTGCAGAGTGAGTTATAAAACAAAATAAATAAAGCACACAGCACATCACAGAAAATAATCACAACACAGAGGACACAAGGATTTTTACAGTAGTTCCCCAATAAACCTAGGTACGTCTACTCTTCTACCACACTTGGTAGGATTCCACTAGGTTTTGATCAGGTGCCCTATCACCAAGGGTTTTTGATCAGGTGTCAACACCCAAGTGAGCTTTTGATCAGGTGCTCTAACTAAACCACAGGTTTTTGTTCAGGTGCCCTGTCACCAATGGGTTAACTTTTGAAGGGAGTTAGAACCCTGTACAAGATGGATAAA